>JAUMHB010076855.1:0-12538 GCA_032359685.1 Pittosporum tobira | reverse complement strand
TTTAATTTTTTTTTTTCTAAAAATTCTCAGAGTTAAACCACCTATGATTTCAGCTCTTCCGCCTGTTGTCCTGCAATCTCTGTTAGCCGAGCATTTGCATTTTTTCAGTTATTAACCAACGTGCCTGCGCGTAGGTGCTGCAGGAATCACTTGACAGTGGTTTCTTTTTCCATGTTCCTGCCGTGTGGTAAACCGGTATGCTTGGGTTTTGAAATTTCAACTCGTTCCTCTTGTAGCTTCTCTCTTGTTTCAACCACTTCGTACCGTTTCCACACACAAACATCACACACACACACACACACACACACACACACACACACACACACACACACAATATATCGACTCTAACCTTCATTGTTGTTTCTTTTTCCTTAAAAGATGATAATGCTTTAAGTTTCAACAATCCTTACAATTTTCAGGAGAAGAAAAGCCCAACTTTCTCACTAGGACATAGGGGTTTGCCCGCTTGTCAAATATTTCCATATTGCAATCTCTATAACGCTCGACTTGCACACATTCGTATTTGCAGGATACGTTTTCTCTTATTTCAAAATCATTTTGATCGTAATAATAAATAAATAAATAAAAATAATTTTCCAAACATCCACAGCTGTCCTCGTGTTAATGCCTTGGTATGCCAAGTAATCTTCTTTTAAGCACTCAAAATTACAAACTTCAAGCCAGAAGTTAAGTGTACTACAAATAGTTTATAGTACACCATCAAGTTAATTTACACATGAAGGCCCAAGATATATTATGGGTTTGAATCTAAAATTAAGACTCCAAAAACTATGCCACATACTGTTACCTGGATGCTAAAGACCAAAAGTTCAAGAAAAAGGAAGGTGAAACGACAAACCAACTCATGAATGCCATAGCTGTAGCTGTTTCAAACCTAGTACAATGATTTTGTGCACAGTTGTTAAAATCGTTGCTGATAAGGACTGTTATACCAGCTGATGCACATGCTGCAGCAAAAGTAAGCGTGGACGTAATCTGCACATTCACAAAAACAGACAAGTGTATTATAAGAGTGAATATTCCATAAATAGTTTATACAACTGGGTAACAAGATTGTTACACCTCATTCCTGTAAGGCCATTATTGTCTAAACATACCTTTCATTAATGAGAATCAAACTCCTGTCATCCGCTGGTACAAAATTTTCAAACACCATCGGTATATGAAATTTAATTTCATTCAAATTCGTAATAGGAAACCAAGAACAGTGTAAGATGAAATGAACAATGAAAGGGCACCTATGCAGGTCATACAGTTAGAGTCAACCCCCCACCCAACCCAGGAAGCATAAGCGGTGAACGTCCTCCTCCATATTCACGCCACCAAGGCTACAGTTGAAAATCCTACACTCGAGAATCCTGACCATACCTAATTTGTACTTTCCTCTTTAGTTCCACTTGGCTGAAATGCATATTCCAGTTGAGACTTTGAATCTTTGATTACCGGCATTAGTTCCTTTTGTTTACTAGACCATCTTGTATTACGCAAAAAACTGAGGCCAATACAATCCTTTGCTTAGGACCATACTATTCAACTTTCAGACATGAATATCCTTCTCAAAGGTTTATGGAGAGTATAAAACAACCCAAATCAAATATGCATGCACGTGTTTGTTAGTATGTACACTATTAAGACTTAAGAACTGATTTTCTTTCTAGCTTTATGCTCTTGAATGGAGTAGATTACAAGAAAAAAGTAATGAGAAAATTGATATACTGACTTAGATCAAGTCAAGAGAGCTTTATCTCTTTTTATTTTAGATAATAGGAAACTATGAAAGTATCCCCAGTTTCAAAGGCTAACACGATGTCTGAAACACACACAAATAAGGTGTGTAAATTTTGTTTATGAATAATCAATTTTTTTGGAATCTAAGTACATTGAATTCTTACCCCATCCCCCATAGTGAACAAGCTGACAACTCTGGAATTCCGCAAGCACCGCTTCACCAAGAGAGCATATATATCAATAATGGCAAGTGAGAGACTCCACAACATCTGCAAGCTTACAGCAGCAACAAGGTAGCTGAAACACAGAAATTAAATTAGTCATTATAGGTGGGGAATTTCCAAGAACTAACCTTCTTTATAACTATCGGCTTTAATATGCAGAGCATCAGAAATCCTTAACTTGGATGTGATAACTAAGCTTTGTTTTGAGATATTATCTTTTTGAGTAAAATACAAAAAACCACCTGTGGTTTACCCATTTTTACACTTCACCATCTATCGTTCGGAAACTACAACTTCACTACCTGTGCTTTAAATATACATGACATATTACCTCATTTCCGTCTATTTTCACAGCAAGTGCAGCCCACTCTCTAGAACGAGAGTGGTTATGGCCCCAAAGGTCATATTTGTTGCTGAAATGTCCAAAAAGCCCTGGAAACTAATACTATAACAAAAGACCACTTGCCTAGCATGCCATACTTCCTATTTGAAGAACAGAGAACTTCCTATACCAATCTGGGCAACAAAAAAATCTGGGCAACCTTAATTATCCTTTTTTTTTTTTTGGGTCCAAGGCAACCTTAATTATACACTATCTTTTGCCAATCTGGGTATTATGTGGGCAACAAACAGAAAATCTGGGCAACCTTAAATATAGGCAACAAACAAAATTTGGGCAACTTGACAACCAACAAAAAAAATCTGGGCAACAATTTTGCACATCAATCCTACACATTCCTAAATATTGACAACCAAAAAAATTTGGGCAACTTTAAATATTGGCAACCAGCAAAATTTGGGCAACCAAAAAAAACCCTTAAATATATGCAAGCACAAATATATAGGCAACAAACAATTCTGAAATCTCCATTACCATTTCACCCAAATCCAACCAACTTAATTAATCAAACAAATTGCTTGTAGAAATGTAAGATGAACATAGACGAGTTCAAAAATCAGAAGTCAGCTAATAAGAACACAATAGAGTACAAGACTTACTCATTTTGAACGAGTACAAGGCTTTGTCGAAATTAATGTTACCCTAACATCATAAAAAGGTTTCAATTGCCAATTTCACGACACCATCCTCCACCAGCATAGAATACCTCCAAATTTAGGGTTTACCCAAGAATTTTTATATAATTTTCTCACCTCATAAATCTTCTGAAGCTGCAAGACTAAAGCTTTATCCGCTAATTTCTTCACTAAATGGAACTTGGGCAGTTTGTAGCTGAAGATATGAAGCCTCAAATGAGGACGTAATGGCAAATAAGGAAGAAATTAGGGTTTTGGCGAACTGGGTATCAATGGCTTAAATTCAAGCAGGTGATTTCAGAGGAGAGGGGTGAAGCAGGTGGGGTCAGGTTTAATGACTACGACCTTCTGATCAGTGATGAACTCTCTGAGTTGAGGAAGGAGAAAACCGTGTCATTTGCGGTGATGGAGGGCTCTTCATCTTCTTTGCCGAAGAATTCGAAGGTTTTGGTCTTTCAGGCCACCAGATAATCAAATGGAACACTAGATATATCATTTATCGGCGGAGCAAGAGGAACAAGAGGAAAGCCGAAAGAGTACAGGTAAAAGGAAGCACATACCTGAGATATATGAGGGGCAAATTTGTCTTTTTACACGAAAACTAACAGCGTCAATGGAAAAACGTTAGCAGGAGGCGAGTTGAAAAAAATGTGTAAAGCACAGGTGGTGAAGTTGTAGTTTCCGAACGATAGGTGGTGAAGTGTAAAAATGGGTAAACCACATGTGGTTTTTTGTATTTTACTCTATCTTTTTTCTTTGCTTCTTTGTGGGGCCAGGCCACTGCTATGGGTGCCACAAGGAAATTTTTTTATGTCAGCTATTTGTAGAAATTGAAGAGCTGCCTTCTTTAGATTTTTTGTCTTTTTATTTCAACTTGGTATAGGTTTGGATGCGCTCCTTGTCCTTTTAGATACTTAGATTTCTATTGATGAAGAGATACTAATAATAAGGACGCAGAGTTAACGAAAAACCATGACAATAATAAATAAATAAAAGACAGCTTACAGTTCCTCTGGACATCAGAAATACTTGATGCCTCTAGACAATCATAGAAAGAGGGCCACTTATCTTTACTTCAAATATAATCATGATTCATGACTCAACTAAATTTACTATTACACTCAGGAGTGCACTTATGACATGGACTTGTACCATTTTTTGACATTCAGCTGTCATAGTTGACCTTGCAGGTTTTGTGATAAAAAAATGCATAATTTCTCTTCAACAGAAGGAGATCTCCTTTTTAGCAATGGAAACATTTAGTTTCCTAAGACCATGGTTGTATCCTCTAAAGAAACTCTAATGTCATCCTTCAAATACTAAGAATAAACAGCTTAAAATCAGATAACAGATCTTAGTTAATGATAGCTTCACTCCTTCAAATAAATATTTCTTTCATTAATGAAACACATTATAAAAAGACGCAAAGAATTTGTAGCTTCTTGAATAATAAAGGAAAAAAAAAAACGAAACATATCAGCTCCTTAACTAGGCATAGCTCACTGAATATAAATGAGAGCAAATAACAAAGGGGCCATCACATAGTGTGAGAGACAAGAGTAAGAACTTAGAACTTACCCTCCTTTTTTTCTTAAAGTTATCAAAGAAAATATTGGGCAGATGGAGCTATTTTCAATGGAATCTCAAACCCCAAATAAGTCTACCCCATGGGATAGGAAGATACGTAAGCCCCATTACGACCATTCCCTCTTGCGATCGTTAGCAGTTAAACTTCAGATAACGTTACCTCACTCAGAAAATTGTAACTAACCCACCATCTAAGCTTTGCTACTGCCAAATTATAACAAATGAGGGAAATTAATAATGTGACTTACACATGAATTGACTTTCCGATTGAAGAATCTACATAAGCAATCTTAGAATGGAAAATTAATATTTAGCAAAGTTATAATAGGAGATTCAGCTGTTTCACATCTCTTTTGTTTCTCTTTCATTGTTCATAAATTTATAAATGCTATCTCCACAAGTCTGGCTGGCCCATGTGGCCGAGCACTATACCACATCAGGGAATGAACACACAAGATCGAGAAAATTTCGCCAAATGAATCTAAATCAACACCATATTAGTACCAGCAATTATTTGGATACAAGTATACAACTCACCTCGTGTGCTAAAAGCAATTAAATTTTGCAACACCCAATGCGTTTATATATTGTTGAATTAATTCAAAACTTAAGTTCCATAATCTGCAACCTAAAAGAAGATGTGATATTGTACAAATCATATGTATGTATCCATAGTTTTTGCACCAATCAGTTCCTCCATAAACAAAAAGTTATCTCCATATCCACACATACATAAGATAAGAAAGAATTAAACTTTCCTGCAAATAATTCCACCCCCAAATTAAATTTATCAAATTAAGCAATAACAATATAGAGAGACCCCAAAAAAAGTAAAATAATGAACAACACACAAAATCTTGGAAAGCCAACTCAGTAAAATAAATAAAGATCAGAGAAATGTAAGTATACCGGAAGGCGGTGACTTGAGGGAAGTCCGAGGTAGTGGCCATGACAGCGAGAGAAACAACGGCGAAAGCGAACTGAATAGAACGAAGGGCTAGGCTGGTAAGGGTGCCAGGCATGCCCTGGATGTCTTTCATGCGGACCCTCCTGGGCGCAACCAAAATTTCTTCATCTTGGTTGGTTGTTGTTAGTGGTGGCGCCGTCACCTCTAGCGGATGCACCGATGGGTGGCTTCTACTCATTCTGCAAACAAACCCCCCTTTCTTTCTTTCTCTCTTTTGTTTTCTATTGTTGGAGCCTGTTAGTTCTGCTACTAGTCGAATTCCATTTACAGTTTTGAGGAATTGAATCTGATCATGTGGAGTGAATCAATTGATGCGTTGGTGAAGAGAGAAAGGGAGGATCGTGGGACGAATTAGGAAAGTGATGGTTGACGCTGTAAGGCCTGCTGACTACAAAATGTTGTTCTTTTATCCTTCTCTTTTTGTCAAATTTAGCTTGGTAGAAAACTGTGAGCATGTCTGGAAGACTGTTAACTGACCAATACACTCCCGTACTAGCAAACACCAAAGCACCTCCCCAACCAACCAACCAAACAAACTAACTAATTTTTTGTGCAAATAAAAATATATTAGATAAATGTACCCAAAAAAGAAAAAAAATATATTAGATAAAAAAAATTGTCAATACAATTAGATAAAATAATTGTCAATCTTGCTTTCTATACAAGTACATGAACATCATTCACAAGCGAACAATAACTTTAATAAAACTATGCACGATTATAAACAACAAATATAATACTAAAAAAAGTCATATTCTTAAACTTTATAAGTCTGAAATTATATTAATATGACTTGAACTGCCAAATATATAAAGGCCTTATATAGTCACTACTAACTTGATAACTAAGCAACCTATTTCAAATTTAATTTGGAGACAAAGTTACTAGTTATTTAATGTAATCTAATACTAATAAATAATAGAGAATAATATATTAATAAAGTGTTAATATTTTCTGTAACACCCCGAAAATTCGGAAATAAAGAAATTATGAAATTTATTTTCTTGTGATTTTAATGTAAGGATTATAAGCAATGATTTTTGGGAATTTAAATTTTATTTGGGATTTAGAATTTAAGGAGATTAATGAGAGAATATTTTTGTTATTTTTCGTAGTGACTTACATTTCAAATTATGAGGCAAAGATGACATAAGTAATGATGTCATCAATGATGTAAGCGATGACTTAAATAGTGATGTAACCTTGGACCAAGAAAAATTCTAAAAGGCCATGGAAAATTCTGGAAATTCCTAGAATACCCTAGAAAGGACTAGAAGCTTCTAGAAACTTCTAGTATAAGCCTAGATGGCTAAATTGGAAGCATGAGTTAGAGGCCTTGTTGGCCACTTTTATGAGCACACATATATATACCAACTTGGCACCATGGCTCATGAACCACCTGGCCCACCTTATGGCCAACGTTTACCGAGAGCTCACTTTAATGGCAAAAAATAAGGCCACTTAGACCACCAATAAGCCACGACAAGGAGAAAAAAGGGACTGCACATTTTATGCTTTTTATACTTAGCAACTTGAGAGCAACGAAAGAAAAGAGAGCCATTATATTCCCTCCCCCACAAGCCACGGATTAAGGGACTAAAAGAGAAGCATTTTGCTTTTCGTTTTACTTTGAAACCTAAGAAGAAAAAGACGAGCATCTAAGTGGTGAATCTATCCAAGCCCTAGCCAAGATCACCATTAAAATTCTTAAGAATCCTTATAAAACTAAAGCAAACCCTAAGTGATCCTTCAAGATTCTACAAGCCAAGCCATCATCTTGCAGTTTGATCAAGCACAAGAATGTGGGGTTTGATGCTAACAAGGAGGAATTGGTGGATTGGAAGGCTCAATATACTCCAAGCATAAAGGTATATACCCTCACCTTTGCTTGTTAATTTCATTTATAATTAGAGTAAAAGAAAATTGAGGAGGATGAGCATGACTAATGGATTTATGTAGTTTTATGAGCATGTTACTTTGTGTTATTGATTATATGGTAAGGAGGAAGGGATTTCATGCTTATGGATTATGGTGTAAATTGGTAAATTTTGGTATGAATGTTATTGAATGGTTAAATCCCAATTTGGGAGTAGTATGAAGTATTATTAATAGTGTGATTATGCTTGGGGATGTAAATAAGAGCTTAGGAAGAGATTTAAGGAAGTTATGGAAGTTTTTTACAAAAATTACAAATCTGAAATTTTTGTTTTGCAACCTTAATCCGAAATTTATGGAAAAATATGGGTATGTCCAATGGACTCCAAAATTTTTCTGGAAATACTTTAACATGTTTAGTTGGTGTCCAAAAAGTTTTTAAATTTATGCGTTCATTTCGTATTTTAATAAATTTTCAAAAAGGGACTGCTGTAACCCTAAGCAGAAACAGGGGAACCAACACTCTGTTTTGACTTTGAAAGGCTATATCTTTTTCATTATAAATCCAAATTGAATGATTCTAGAGCCCAAATATATCTAATGAAATTTAGTTTCTGTAAAGGTAGAGTGTGATAACACAAGAGTTGTATGGAATAATTTATGAATATTTTAGTCCAAGGAACGCAAAACATAGAAAATCCTATTTTCAGCCAAGTTTGAAAAATTATATAAAATAGCATATTGGTCTATAATTTATGAAATTTTTTTAGAGAGTACCTAGACAGTAAATTTTATTTTCTCAATTTTTTTTCTAATTTGGAGGTCATTTTATATTTTTATAAATTATTTTAAGGAAGCTGCAGTAAATTTTCAGGATTCCAGAAAGTTTGAGATTTTGGTAAACTTTGGAGAATGATCTCTTTCATTATTAATCAGAATTTGGTGATCTTAAGATCATGTGAATATCTGAAAGTATAAACTTTGGTCATGATAGACAAAGTACTGAGAGGGTTTTATAGCATAAGTTGAGTATATTTGAGTTTAATGGACTCTTTGGACCCGAAATAGGGTATTATATGAGCAAGGCTATCAAATGAGATTATGGGCCCTGGAAATTAGTAAGGTTACTAACTTAAGGTTATTCATAGTTATATGATATTATTTAAGAGCTAAGGAGGATACAAAATGTACTTGAAACAGTAAAGAGTGCAACGAAGCAAGTACACTTTTCTCACTTCATTTTACGTACAAATGTTATTATTCAAATGTGAATGTTATTTTTATTTACAAATGTTTGGATAAAAATGGATAAGTTTTCAGATAATGAATGAGAATGATGTGTTAATGAATAAGTATGATGTAATGAATGAGAACGATGTGGTAATGAATGAGCATGATGTAATGGATAAGTATGCTATAGAAATGAATGAGTATGATGGAAGTCTAATTTGAAAGGCTAGATGAGTATGATGGATCACTTCTGCTCAATTGGCGTGGACGATGGGTAGAGGTGTGGTTATTAAATGATCATTTCTGCTTAGCTGGAGTGGATGCTGGGTAGAGGTGTGGATATAATGAATCACTTTCGCTCAACTGAAATGGATGATGGGTGAAGGTGTTGTTACGTATTGGTTTGACATATTTATTATTATTGACTTAATTGCCAAAAAAACCAACCGACTTTACTATTTTTTGTATTTAAATCAACCATTTTTTTTTCAGAAATACCATTGAACTATACAAAAATTTTTCAAAACTAACCCATAGTCAGCCAAATGGCTGACCATGGTTAATTACGGTGTAAGGTTTTTTTTTCAAATATTTATGTATGTGCCAATATTGAGAATAATATGAGTGAGACATTCAATGAATATATTAAAAAGGCTAGAGAGAAGTCCATAATCAATATGTTAGATGATATTAACCGTGGTCAGCTATTTGGCTGACTAGGGGTTATTTTTGAAAGATTTTTGTAAAGTTCAATGGTATTTTTGAAAAAAGAATTGTTGGTTTAAATGTAAAAAACAGTAAAGTTGGTTGGTTTTTTTTTTAGCTATTTAGTCTATTATTATTCAAAGTTAATTAAAAATTACCGCATGATTTATTTGTATGCTCGTAAATTGTGCCAGTGGAATAAGAATCCACTGTATAGTCGTGAGTTCAAAATGAGTTATGTTTTCAAATAATTTAAGTTTCAAGATGATTTAATGGCTTCAAGTGATTTTAATTTTGAAGTGCCTCAAGAAAATGACTTTCTAAAATACTTTATAGCAAGACGAGTTAAATTTTAAAAATAAAATGTTTTATGAAAATTACTATTTCTATAAGAAGACGTGAGAACCCGAATTTTTATGAACAATTAATAATATAAAATTTTCTCTTATAACGTCCAGTAGAATTATTTTATGCGTCGCTACGTTTCAAGAAATTTAGTTAAAATAAAAATATAATGTCCAGGGGTATTTTGGTCATTTTGACAAAAATTGTGCTCAAACGCATTTTGATCATTTTGACAATTGTTATGCTCGATGGTATATTAGTCAGTTTGACAAAAGATATGACCGATGATATTTTGGTCATTTTGGTAAAAGTTATGCCTAGGGACATTTTGGTCGTTTGACCCAGAAGTTAAAAAATGCTCAAAATCATAAAACGACCAAAGATCTGGAATCAGCGCGGAAAAATAGTGAATTGAAACGCCATCGAATTTTTGATTTGACCTAGTCCAGAGTTGACTTTTTGACCAAAGCGTCGTATAGAAAAACGAACAGCGCAGTTGGATTCGCAGTATGTCAAAACGTAGGAATAGAGTATAATATTGTATTTTTTTATTTTTTTATTTTTAACTTTTTAAATTATTATTTAATTATTAAATTAATTAGCTCGTGAATCGAGGCAAAATAGTAGTTTAAATTTTGAATTTCATCCAATTAACCAGCTGGACCCACTGATGCACAGGTCCCCAGACTCATCTCACTTTCCCCCTTTTTCTTTTTCTTTTTTTTTTCTTCTCCCCCTTTCCCTTTTCTCTCTTTTTCCTTTTTTCTCTCAAGTTTGCTACAACTTCTGAATTTTGCCAAATCTATGACAAATCATTTTCTTGCATCATTGAACGTTAATGGATGTTGCAAATCGTCCTTAAATCACCAAACAATTGAACCCTATGTAACAATTCAACCGGACAAAAAGAAAGTTGCATTTTTTTTCGATTTTTGGTAAGCCCGATTCAAAGCCTCAGTTTTGTTATTGTTTTGATCAAATTGGTAGCTTAGGAAGCATCTAGGAGTGGAGTAGATTGATTTCAAGCTTTCAGTCGATGATTTTGGTCAAGATCCGAGCCGGTTCAAGCTGATATACAGTCGGGCTTGAACTCGGACATTCTTGAACAAAGATTCGATCTTTCTTTATGCTTTGAGCTTGTTTTGTTTGATTAAGGTGTTTATAAACTTCCTACAGTCCTAAGGATTGTTTTGGTAACCTTTAATCGAATTTTTATGGCCATTTTGTGCAAGAATCGATTTTCCGGTGAGCTCAAGACCGCCGGAAATGGCTTCTTGCCGGGACCAAGGAAGAAGGACACGAGCTTCCGGTCCTTGAGGTTTCAGGCCACGGGGTTGTAATTTTTGGGCTTTTCAATAATCAAACCTTTATAAAACTGCCCTTCCTCTTAAAATACATGCCCGTATGTGCTCGAGGGGTCTCTGTCACGCCTTTGCTGTTGCCGGTCGGCCGGCAGGCAATCTCTTGCCAAACGGTGCCGGGGAAGAGAATGCTGACTAAGTCAACTGGCCAGTGGTTCACTTAGTCAACTGCTATGTTAATAATAATATTAGTATTATTATTCTATTTATCACATCATTATTATCATTAACATTATTAATAATATTATTATTACTTTTTCAGAAGGGTTAAATTACCAAAATGTCACTGCAGCTTATTTACCAAAAATGCCACTGCAATATATTTACAAAAATGCCACTGCAACATATTTACTAAAATACCACTGCAACTTGTTTACCAAAATGCCACTGCAGCATATTTACAAAAATACCACTACAACTTATTTACCAAAAATGCCACAGCAACATATTTACAAAAATACCACTGCAGCATATTTACTAAAATACCACTGCAGTTTGTTTACCAAAATGTCACTGCAGCATATTTACAAAAATGCCACTACAGCATATTTACTAAAATGTCACTGCAGCTTAAACTGTAAGAATCCAAAATTTTGCAAGCAATTAATAAAATAAAATTTTCTCTTATGATGTCCAGCAGAATCCTTCTGCGTCGCTACATTTCAAAAAAGATTGAATTAAAATAGTAATATAATGTCCAATGGCATTTTGGTTATTTTAACAATTATTATGTCCAAGGACATTTTGGTCATTTGACAATTGTTATGTCTAATGGCATTTTGGTCATTTTGACAAGTGTTATGCTTGAGGGCATTTTAGTTATTTTGACAAAAGATATGGCTAAGTGTATTTTGGTCATTTTTGGGAAAAGTTGTGCCTAGGGGCATTTTGGTTATTTTGACCCGAAAGTTAAAAAGTGTTCAGAATCACAAACCAATCAAAGATATGGAATCAGCGCAGAAAAATAATGATCTGAAACGCCGTCGGATTTTTGATTTGACCTAGTCCATAGTTGACTTTTTGACTGAAGCGTCGTATTGAAAAATGGACAGCGCCGTTGGAATCGCAGTGTGGCAAAACGTATGAATAGAGTATAATATTGCATTTTTCAAATTTTGATTTTTAAATTATTATTTAATTATTAAATTATTCGGCTCGCGAATCGAGGCAAAATAGCAGTTTGAAATTTTGAATCTCAGCTCAGTTGACCAAGTGGGGCCTACATGCACAGTTCTCCAAACTTTTTGTCTTTTCCCGTTTTCCCCTTTTTTTTTGCCCCCTTTCCTTTTCTGTTTTTCCATTTTGCCCCCCAAGGCTTCTGCAGATTCTGACTTTTGCCAAATCGATCATGTGACGCCCCCAAATTTCCACCTCCGAATCTTTGTGGAAATCTGGTCGTCAGATATCATCTCAAGCATTGAGTAGCCAATATTAGGCAACTCACCCTGTTATACCTTACA
>JAUMHB010076844.1:0-12539 GCA_032359685.1 Pittosporum tobira | reverse complement strand
TGCTTCGTTACATAAAAATAAAAACTGAATAATATTATTCTTAGATTAATAACTAAAAACAATGTGATGATCCTACACAGAACCGAAGTTGTTTTGCTAAAAATAATGATCATATATTCGTATTAGCTATATCACATTCTATCTATTTAGCTCCAAAATTTAATAATAGAAAGTTATTGATACTATGTATAATTTGCTCGAAAATTTAAACTAATCAGATTCGATCGTATTCACGTTCGACTTGATAATTAAGAAGGTCTTTAAACAAATTATATTTAAACTCAATAAATTATACGAGTTGTATCTGAAGAAATAAATATTCTGTTTGGTTCGACTCATTTAAAATTCAAATTAAAATTTAAATTATTTTACGAGCTCTTAAGAAAAACAAACGATTTTTTTCCATCCATGAATTTTTCATACAAATGAAAGTCGTACAAAGACAAAAGAAAAGTAAATTCAAAGTCAAATCGTCGTATTCACGTTCGACTTGATAGTTAAAAAAGTCTTTAAACAAATTATATTTAAACTCGATAAATTATACGAGTTGTATTTGAACAAATAAATATTTTACTTGATTCGGCTCATTTAAAATTTAAATTTAAATTTAAATTATTTTACGCGCTCTTAAGAAAAACGAACGATTTTTTTCCATCCATGAATTTTTCATACAAATAAAAGTCGTACAAAGACAAAAGAAAAGTAAATTCAAAGTCAAATCGTCCTCCATGCAACAAATGCCGTGTTACAAAGCTAAACGTAAACCGAACAAGAAGTTAAAGAGCCCACAGGCCACACCGCAGATCTGCATGAGACCAACCCCTCGTTTTTATTCGCTAATATTTTGTTTGTTTGTTTGTTTTTTTTTATAACAATTTTTTTTAATATGTATTAAAAACATATATTAATATTGTATATTTTATTTATATTCTCTCGTTTTTAAACTATGTATTCAATTATGATATTTTTATTTGTTAGAATTATAACTTTTGAAATTAAAATTTAAACATACAATAATATTTTATAAGTTATAAAAATTAAAATTTGTAATAAATTGTATGTTCTCTAGTAATATCCACTTTACTTATAATTTTGAAAAATGTAAAACGAAAATATATTCTAAGAAGGTCAATCTAAATAAAACAATTAAAACTAGGCAGTCATTCGAGACGGAAGATTATATTTTAGTATTTTTATATATATTTTTTTATTATTAATTAAATATAATATAATATTTTAGAATACTTTTATACTCCTTATGCCTCATAGTGTTTTCCATGTTTAATTTTCATGCATATTGAAGATTAGACTTGGCTCTTTCCTAATTGCATAAAATAGCATATACAAACTTTAAAATTAGAGCCAAAGAGATTTGAAATTTCAAATATATAACCTTAAAAAGAGAATTAAATTTTAATTTTATTACAATAATAGAGAGACAACCTTATCTTAAAATGTACATTATTTTCTTTACTCTGAAAAAAATGTTATAACTATTAAAAATGTCATAAAATAATAAAATTCTCACTTAAGAATGGAAAAACAATCTCAGTCACTAAAATTTTGAATAATTCAACGTAAAATGAATTATATAATTTTATTGGTGAACGTATTATAAATATATAATGTTATATAAGATCATTATGAATTTATTTCAATCAAAAAATTCAATAATAACAAAAAAAAATTCTTTTTAAAAAAAAAAATTTAAGACTTGTATGCGACCGAGTGAGTAGTACATCTTAACAATTATTATGTGTCACATTCGCATGAAAACGTGTTGCATTTGTTGGAAGACAGATTAGTAGTGACTAGTTTCCTCTGCGAAATACCGGTAGTATATATATCGCACGCTGTTTCTTTCCTCTCCTATCTCTTTCGGCTCCGGATCCCCAAGTTTATTTTCTCGTACTCCGTCTATGCCTCTCTGACATTTCATCAAACATTTTGCAGACGCCGAACCAAAACACCGCCACCACCGCCGCCGCAATGTCTCTCAGGCCAAATTCTCGCACCGAGGTCCGCAAGAAGTCCTACAAAACCGGCGTCGATGCGGACGAGGCTCGCCGGAGGAGAGAGGATAACATGGTGGAGATCAGGAAGAACAAGCGCGAGGACAATCTACTTAAGAAGCGGAGAGAGGGCATGGTCCTTCACTCTCAGCTACTCCCCGATGCTTCTCAAACTCCAGCCGCCATCGAGAAGAGGGTATAATTGTCAATATCATGTTCTAGTTTTGTGTCAATTTGTTGTGGTTTATGTTCAATTAGGGTTTTGGATTCATTTGAGTTTAATACATGTATTTTGACTGAATTGATGTGTTATTGGTCCAAATTGATGTGCTATTGGTCCCCATTTTGTTTCAATTTGTGGTTTTTTTGTGTTCAATTAGGGTTATATTTATGGGAAATGTTGAGTAGAAATTTGGGGTTTTGAATTTATTTGTGTTTGGGAGATCAGTGGTTGAATTTGGACTCAATTTATATTTCAACCAATTCTAGCAATGGGTTTGTTTTAATTGATCTTTAATTGGTCAGTTTTCTATGTTATTTTGTTCAATGCCGACAAAATGTATGATATGAATCTTGAGTATATGTCTCCGGTAGAGACAAGAAGAAAAGAAGAAACGACAACAATTTGAAGCATCAGATTTGCTTAATTGGGGGTTTTCTCCAATTGGACTGATATATTAATTCATTGTGTGCTATGGTTTTCTATAGGTTCACCTACATATAAGTGTCCATTGCTACCGTTAATATCATGGTCAACTGGGTACCTTTTGTGAGTCTCCCAAGATATGTTTGTTTTCTTGATGTGTGAGTAACGTGGCCTCACTTTTGCTTGTTTGGTAGTCATCTATACAACTTTTAGAGATTATGGAACCCAAATGCAGCAAGAAGTCTTGTTTGGTAGGCCAAATGTATGTTCAAAAAGTTGAGTTTACAACTTAAATCAATCTTCAAGTTTTTGCTGTGGTGGATTTAAGCTTTAAACTCAACTTTTATAAGCTGAGTTTATAATCATAAACTTATTGAATATATACTTCTTTTTTGCCTAAATTAATTCGGTCGATCAGTTTGTTTTATAAATGTTATTTTTTTATGTTGCCGATACATGACAAATTTGTTTAGTTTCCTCTTTTTTCTCCTAAAATCTTGGACTTAATAATTATCTCCTTTCGACATTCCTCTATTTGAACTGACTTGCTATTTAAATGTAATATTTTATGTTGGCATTGATTGAAATTATCTTTTGACTACCTGATACCGTATGCTGAGTTACTTTCTCGGATTGAGTCTAATTGCTACTTACATTTTTAGTATTTTTTCAATTTCTTATTAGTAACAAAATTACAAATTCCTTTTATAATTCGTTATTATTTTAAAATATTTAACTAGAGTTAGTAACTCATTACAATGTCTAATACTCCTTCCATTCCAGAATTAGAGTTAAATTTCTAAAATGGCAACCTTTAAGGAGGACTTTGTTTTTACAAACATAACCCAGACATTTAGCTAGAAATGTTAAGAGTAATGACATAGTACTCAATCTACTTTTTAGAATATAATAATAGCTTATTGAGATATGCATGATATTATGTATTCAATCTTCATTTTTTGAGATCTATGTTTTGTCTTACAGCTGGAAAGTATTCCGTTGATGGTGCAAGGTGTTTGGTCAGATGATCCTGTTAAACAAGTGGATGCAACTACCCAGTTCCGAAAGCTATTATCTATTGGTATATGTCTGTAGGTGTTATTCTAATGCTTGAAATATCTACGATGTTTTGGCTATGCCTGTAAATGATATTGCTTTCATTATGTGTAGAGCGTAGCCCTCCAATTGATGAGGTGATCAAAGCAGGTGTTGTACCGCGCTTTGTGGAGTTTCTTGGAAGGCATGAGTTGCCTCAACTGCAAGTAGGAGTATTTTGTTTTTAATTTATTTAGCCATTTACATTCTGTATAAACATGCCAATCAAGTGCTAGCCTTGATTCTTCCTTTATTTGCAGTTTGAAGCAGCATGGGCTTTGACCAATGTTGCATCTGGAACATCAGAACATACACGAGTTGTCATTGAACAAGGTGCTGTACCTAAGTTTGTGCAACTTCTTAGCTCTACTAGCGATGATGTTCGCGAGCAGGTAGACTCTAGATCCCGTTCTTTCAAACCGGCGGCTAACATAACTTCATATCATTCTAAGACGATATCTTGATACTGTAGGACTTCACTGTTTTATTAGCTTACAACCTTAATGTTCTAAAGCCCCATTGTTTTCTTTCTGCTAATATTATATTTTAATATATGCTTATGTCCCTCGTTCTCCTTTTATTTAACTTTTGATGCCTCGTTTCTTCTTGAATGCTCCCATTTTGTTTCCTTTCCATTCTTCAAATCCTGGATTTGAATTATTCTCTAGAATCTGTTACCTTTTTCTTGTGAGTGGTAATGATATTGTATTTCTTTGTCTATTCCAATCAACAGGCAGTCTGGGCTTTGGGTAACGTTGCTGGTGACTCCCCAAGCTGTAGGGATCTCGTTCTCAGTAATGGTGCACTCATGCCTTTGCTAGCTCAGTTAAATGAAAAATCGAAACTGTCCATGCTCAGAAATGCTACGTGGACTTTGTCTAACTTCTGCCGTGGCAAGCCACCAACACCATTTGAGCAGGTGAGGAGATTTAAGTGCATTACTAATGTGCTAATAAACTTGCAATTGCATCATTGTAGAATCAAACGCAACGTAATAGTTGATATCCTTTCCAACCGCAACAGGTGTTATGGATCATCTTTTCTCTTTGCTTTTTGTAGGTGCAACCAGCACTACCAGTTCTTCGGCAGCTTATTAACTTGAATGACGAAGAAGTCCTTACAGATGCTTGCTGGGCCCTGTCATATCTTTCAGATGGGCCAAATGAGAAAATTCAAGCTGTGATTGAGGCAGCTGTCTGTCCACGACTTGTGGAGCTACTACTGTAAGTTCTCAAATGCTCTTAAATAATATTCAAATTTCAGCTGTGGCAACAACTTGCATTCCCTCATTTTATTTTTCCTAGAAGCTTAAATTTTCAGAATTCTCCTTCTCTGTTTGCAACACTCTATTCTTCTCTAGCTGGAGTTTTTTTTTTTTTTTTGACTCACTTTGTCGTCGTGGGATCTGACGGCCTTCATGTGCGAATTGAAATTTGTTCCTACAGTCATCCTGCACCAACAGTCCTCATACCTGCTCTCCGAACAGTGGGAAACATTGTCACAGGTGATGATGGTCAGACACAGGTAATGTAGGATATCCAGTTGTAGTTCAATTGTTAGCAATGTTTTTGTGCTCCTTACCCCGACTTCCTGGGCCCAAAAATAAAGTGCCAAATCCTGTTAATGGCTTTTCAATAAATCCCTTGTTTCTTTCTATCAGCCTTCTGTGTGCCACATATTTGTGCTTGTTACATAAATTTCATAAGTGGCATCCGTATGCTAGACATTGTGACTGTTGCTTTGTCCTTATCTTACTGTGTTGATGTTAGTATCAGCTTCTGAATTGAGATTGGCTTGGAAAGATGGATAATAGTTTGAGAAGTCCTACTATTGTACATATTACTATCAGTTGAAAAAAAGATAAAAACGAACAAATGAGTAATAGAATGAAAATCTCTTATGGAGGCTTCTGATCCCCATGTGGATCACAAACTGTGTGTTAGAAAAATAGAAATGTGTTTTAATACAATACTTTAACATTTCACTTTCCACTGTTGATTGATTAACTTATTTTACATGATTTCAGTTTGTGATAGACAATGGAGTTCTCCCTCGTCTGTATCAACTTCTTACGCACGATCACAAGAAAAGCATCAAGAAAGAAGCTTGTTGGACAATTTCCAATATTACAGCTGGAAATAAAGCTCAGATACAGGTATAGACTTCTCCACATGTATATTTTCTGATGACTTCATATATGACAAGCTATTAACTGAATCCGATTTTTTGGTAATATATCATTATCTACAAACCTGAGTCTTTTCTGGAGGCGGACTAGTATATTCTAGGTTCATTTCTGTTGGTTGAATTGTATCTCACAAATATTTAATGTACTTGGAAGTATAGATAGAGATTACTGTCATGAATGATGTACTACAATGTCTAATCGCAGCAGTGGTATTTTGTTTGTAATCTGTTTGAGTTTTCCTATAATCTTTTTTCTCCTTACTCTTGGATAAAGACCATTCTAAATTGAAAGCGAGATGGCTAGAGCCAAACGCTTGACAAGGGGCCTGATTATTATTCCCGTTTGACCAACACCTGGAATATACTAATATGGGGCTTGATCTATGAACACCATTGTCTATGGATATACTGTAACACCAGATCTTTCGCCGTCCATTAAAAGATTGGACAGCGGACATTTAAAGTTTTATGCACCCTACTCCATTCTAAGGGGAGTAGAGAGTATGATACCCTATACAGTTGAGTTTGAACCCATTGGGGGAAGGGCTAAAACTATCATGTTACGGGCGGCTATAGATTTGGTGGCCCAAAAGATCCGTAGCTAAGATTGTCTATGGATCTTTCTTATGTATATATAGGGGTTTATAAAATGTAAATTAGCTAAATTTTGAATGCAAAATTACAGAGAGAGTGCGTGTTAACCATATGTAATGCTGATTTAAGATTAATGCCATTGATGTAGCCAAATGTAGCACTACTCTTCTGTACTTCATATTTGATATGTTCAATGCTTTTGTTTCAATTGTGTCAAACAGGCTGTGATTGAGGCCAATATTATCCTTCCTCTGGTAAACCTTCTTCAAAATGCGGAATTCGATATTAAGAAGGAGGCTGCATGGGCTATATCAAATGCCACCTCTGGAGGATCCCATGATCAAATCCGGTGCGTTCAACTCTCCTATTATGTATATGGTTTGTTTTAGACACATATGCTATGACCTGCTTGTTTTTGGACACTGCCCATAGACCTTTTATTCAATATATTTGAACTATTTTGCTCATGGACATGATCTCTGGACCAGTAGACTTTTTGGCTTCTAACTAGCTTCTCACTTTCTGTTCCACAATAAATTTCAGCTAGGATGAACTAGTCAGTGTTCTAAAATTCAGTAGGTGGACCGAGGTGGTGTCTAGTCATTGCCTAGGAAATTTTATTAGTTTACTATTTTACTCTAAATTGTACATGAAAAATTGCTAAGAAAACAGTCTTAAACAAATTCAATTAAAATATGGTAGAGCTTCAAGTCTATTACAAGTAACAAATCCATTATAACAATTATTTAAAGAAGCTAATCATTTAATAAATTGAAATTTGTCAAGTTTCAATGGAAAAATGAAAAGCCAAAATTACCTGTAGTAAGTAAAATTAGTAAATACCATCTATATCGGACATCAGAGGAGAAAACCTTAGAAAGGGCTATGCCCACCTGGATTCCCAAATTGAGACTGGAGGACCCATTAGGCCAATGCGGCTGCCTCGGAAGATTTTTAGATCTTTGGGTCTGGGATGTATCAGCCCAAAATCTCAATCACTTTGGGCTGTCTGCCAAAAGCTTTTACTCAACTACCTAGGCCTATGGAACATTTTTTTCCCTTTCCTGACACTGTTTTATTGACCAAAACTGTCAGCATTTTTATCAAAGTGTTGAAAGCTTCAGGTTGACCAGTGATTTACTGATTTGTTTCTTTATAATTTATTGTCTAATTTAGTCGGTGACTATGGAGGGATGATCTAATCCACTTTAAATACATCCACCGTAAGAAATTCGATGAACTCATGTTCCAAAATTAGAGATACATTGGGTCAATATAATCCTAAAATTCAAATTTGTATGAACTTAAATAATTATAAGTAATGTACTACTAAATACGATACTTATTGCTTTCAACGGTTAAATGATATTATCTCAATTTTCAATTTTAGGATTTTGCAAATGACTCAATGTTTGTACTCACATTTAATGGCTGTCTTTGTAGATTCTTGGTGACCCAAGGTTGCATCAAGCCACTCTGTGATCTCCTAAGCTGTCCGGATCCAAGGATAGTGACTGTTTGCCTCGAGGGGCTTGAAAACATTCTAAAGGTGGGAGAGGCCGACAAAGAAATGGGGATGACCGATGGAGTCAATCTATATGCACAGCTAATTGATGATTGTGAAGGATTAGACAAGATTGAGAATCTTCAAACCCACGACAACAATGAGATCTATGAGAAGGCTGTGAAGATCTTAGAGAGGTACTGGGCTGAGGAAGAGGATGAACAGAATATTAATCCAGATGTTGTACAAGGGACTCCACAGGGTGGCTTCAGTTTTGGGAATACCCAACCTAACCTTCCAACGGGCGGCTTCAAATTTGGTTAGGGAGTGTTTGGAAGTTGTCGTTTTCAATGTGTTCCAAGTTCGAATGAATTTTCGGTGTCTTTTCCATCTATTGTTGTTTTGCTTTGTTATTTCCTGATATTTTGTTTTTCTTTCTATGCTGGCACATTGGCTGAACGCGTCTTTGGGATTTGGTTTGAATGTTTCAAGGCTTTTATCAACTTTTTAAGGAGCATTTTACTTGTGTTTATTACTCCCTTGTTTATGTGAATGCTTTGTGTTAAACGATGATGTTTTGAGATCACGCCTGCTGTGGTTGAACATGTTTATACTTGGTCTCTTTCAAAGAAAGAGTACACTAATGATTTAAGATGTTAATTCGTGAAATCTTACACTATAAAACCAATTTAATTAGTCTTGAAAAGTAATAAATTTTGTAATTAGTGGTAGTAGTAGTATTGTAGGAGTAATGTTTTGTTCTCTTGAGTCTGAATTCTCTGATTATCTTATAGTGATATTTCGTAATTACAATAAAATTTGTAAATTTTTTGTTTGTTGTGTCTATCCGAACATGGTTGGAGTCGGAATGTGTATTTTCTCTGTTATTTTAGATATGTTTGATTGTGGTGAGTGATTGGTACCAAATGAAATGCAGCAACTTTTTTAAATGGGGGAAAAAAATTGCAGCTCTTTCCATTGTGTGAAGGTTGTTATTTTTGTTGTGGAGTTATGGGTGGTGATCATTTTATTGGGAATCCACGACTTATCACATGGTTCCCTAACCTCTTTTTTGTCTTTAATCTCAAATTAAAAAAGGGATTGCTTGATTTGAAAATGAGAAAAAGGCTGGACTTTAGACCTCTGGGATATAGGAGTTTAGCAAAAGATGTAGAAATTTTATAGTCAAACGAACAAGGTTTGTTCGTTTGCGTAGCTTATCGCGCGTTTGAAGCCACAAAGCGCTTTAAGTTTTAAACGCTGATAACCAAACATGCACATAGCTAGTAGAGACATGCAACTACTACTAGTCTACTAGATTTCCTTGAAACATCAAACTAACACAGCCAGCAGCTACATGGTAAAATAAATATAATTTATTTTTATATCCATCTATGATCAGATCATAGTAGAACCTTTAGCTTCATAAATTTTTAGAAATAAAAGTTTTCGATCAACGTAAGGTAATTATTCACATACCAAACCTCCAGAAAATATATTTTTTTCAACTTTTTGTTTTTTGCAATTTTAGACATCGAATCCAAACCCCCAAAAAAAAAAATCGAAATTAAAGCTCAAACTATATATAATTTTAGAAATCAAAAATGTTAAACAATGATAAACAAAAATATATTGTAAATAACAATTAATTAAAATTATAAGGTAAAATAAAATTACTAACAATAATATAATAATATTCAATAAAGTAAACAGTGATAACTATAGATAGTGTTATAAATAATAAATATACTACATTTTTATTTTGAATATAAATTGAAACTATTTAAAAAATTAGTTAAATTAATGAATAATTAATAAAAAATTATTATTATCATGAATTTCTAAACATTTAAGAAAATAAAATAATCATAATTAAGTATCAATGTAACTAATAATAAATTATAATTATAATGCAATAATATTCTAAACTAAGAATAATATTATGAATAAATAATGATAACTAGCTAACTACAAAAAAAAATTATAAATGCAAGAAAATAGTATGTAATGTTAAATAATAACCATAATGTCACATATTATCAATGTAAATTAAAGTTATGAATTAAGCTAAAACTTGTGATATACCGTTACTTATTATAATAAATAATAATAATTGAGTACACATTTTTATAAATTATAATTAAAAAACTAATGCTAATAAAATTTATTAACCAAGAAAATAAATTAGATTTTAAAAAAAGGAAAATAAATTGAAGTATGTTGTGGATTATATTTTGCTATCTAATAACATATAAGTTATGTGAGTGAGTTGGTAAAGAATATTTGATTTCTAAAAATTTACATAGTTTGAGGTTTAATTTGTAAATATATTTTTTTGGTTGGGGTTCAATATCTTATTAAGCCTTATTAATCCAGTAAAATTACGATATCACCACTAAAAAAAATACATGACGTCAATTTTCGGCCAAAATTGGACGATAGTTTGGTCGGAAAGTTTGATTTCTAAAAATGTGTGTTTTAAAGATAATTTTTTTGTTGGAGTTCAATGTAGAAAAGTAAAAAAAAACACATAATCAAAAATACATTTTAGCATTTCTGTTTTGGGACGTCTTTCTTGATACTACCATGCATATCTGAATATTGTAAACCTAATATACTGTTGTATACATGTGATTATCAAAATAACTATCACCTATGTCCTTTTATTGTTAACATTCATTCAGTTTATTCTCTATATGCGCAAACATTTTATGTTTTCTATTAACACAATTCTCATGTGTAATAAATTCATAATTCTACGCATAAAAATGTATGAAGTAACATGTTTAGACATCTAGGTGGTCCCACCCTCATCCCCATCCTCGATAGTTGAAAATTTTAAGAAATATCCTCCGTAATATTATTAAAATTATATTAAAATACTACAAAAATATAATATATTATGAGATTAAGTAAATTGAATTATTTTAATTATCTAATTTATACTAATTGATAGTACCAAAATGACCAATCAGTGCCTCCTACTTCGTAATATCAATTTTTTGGGCACGGTGGGTACATGTCATCTTGGGCTGTAATATGAGAATCCTCGTCATCTGGGTCGTCATCCAACATGTCTCTGATTGGTAAACCTAAAATCTTGAATTAAAAAGGGATTGCTTAATTTGAAAAAAAAAAAACATAAACTCTCTGCCCCTCTGGGAAGTAGAAACTTTATAGTCAACCACACAGGGTTGGTTTGTTTTCGTAGCTTGTTGAGCATTTGAAGCCATAAGTTTAATCCGTTCAGGGGTCAATATATGCGTTTTGATACCAAATAATGTGCCTTTGAGTTAAACAAGCTAGTGAAATAAACTGTAAGCGGACAAGATTCTTGAAGTGAATTTAGCTTGTAAACTCACCAAAAGCTGGTAACCAGACATGCACTAAAAGCTAGGGAGCTATCAGAAGCAACAAATACTACTCAACCCACATAGCTGAAGAAACATCATTTATTTTTATATCCATCTATGATCAGATCATAGTAGCTATATATAGCTAAATAATACAAGTCCCAATATTAGAGTGGACATTATGAGTAATTTCTCACGGTGAGACACTTCCACGGCCAGGTGGCGGCTGCTCCCTTTGGGTACATCCTGGGGGAAAAATGTGGAACTTTGGTGACCTAGGAAAGCACTGGATGATAGTTCGGCCAAACCCCACCACCCAGAAATTTCTGAGCCTCTTCGTGGTCGCTGATCTTGTTGCTCCTTCCTCCCTCGGCCAAGTTCGATCCCAACACCATAACAATCACAGTGAAGCTCAGTAACACCTTAGCAAATTTCCACATCTTAACTAACATCAATGTCTCACTTTGTGACTCTCTCTTTCTGCAATGAAAAATACTGCATACATGGAGGTCCATTTTATAGTAGGAGTTGTTTCTATTTGGGGAAAGGCCTTAATGGCTACGTCTCTCTTAATACTACTATGCATATGTATATATATGGCCTATATGGTGAAGTATTTGATTATATCGTAAGCGCTACACATGCCATTTTTTTTCAACTTTACCAGTTTTCTCAAGTACCAGCTGTACCACCGTGAAACAATAGGTGCATAATACAAACTATATATACTCTCCGTCTCAAAAAATAAAATAAAAATTAAATGAGATCAGATACCATTTTATTTGTCTCAAAACAAATGATGTAGGCATATATATCAATTAAAATATATGGTGTATATATAAAGAAGAATAATTTTATAAGGATACTTAATTTTTTTATAGCTCAAAATCTTTTTATCTCATCAAAAATAAATTTTCTTAATTTACGGATTTTAAATATTTTAATTTTTTTTTTTTTAGACGGAGAGAGTACAATAATTGGTAAATCCAAAATGCAACCGCCTCCTTAATTGCATGATATTTCATTATTATTTCTGCCTCCCTACACTGATTCTTCCCTGTGGAATGAGTTGACCAGATTAAAGAAAGTAATTTTTCATCATCTCTCTATATCAATTTCATTTTTCATATGGAAGACATGCGAAATCA
>JAUMHB010076822.1:0-12540 GCA_032359685.1 Pittosporum tobira | reverse complement strand
TGGACATATGTTGACAATTTGACTGCTGATATATTGTTACTACTCTTTGAGTAACAATAATTCCTAAATTCATTGATCTTATCTTGTTAATATTTGGATACTTTCGTTACAAAAGTTGAAGTCGCATCTTAATTATTTGTGTGATTTTCAGATATAGAAATTAATAATGGATGCCTTAGTCTGAGTGGCAAGGGCGTACAGATATTATATTAATGGCTTGTGTGGCAGAATTTCTAAATTATGATTGTCTTTGGTCGGGGGCAAAGACATATGGTATTGGTGACGTTTACCTTTGTGGTAAAGTCACATATACTGGCATGTCCAATAATGATATCCTGATGACGGTTTAGAGAATGAAGAATATAGACATTCATAACTGCTTTATTATCATATTTACCTTTTTCATGCAATTACATTTGACAGTATTTCATATGTTTATGTTCTCATTCACACTCAGTTTGTTGATTTATAAGGTTAATGATAACTTTATTTGTTTCAGTTATCCTTAGTTATGGTATTTCTTACTGAACTATTTGAGCTCACTCATTTGCTTCATATTCTTTTCAGGTGCAGATAACTGATAGCGGGGTTATTGGGGGATGAACTAGAGGTTCAGATGTTTAGATGTTTCCGCTGCGTACTATTCGCTAAAAGAATAAGTTGTGTAGAGAGAACTGTATAATATTGTTTAGTATAATAGGTTATACCTTATTATAACCTTGTGTACTTTAAATTTTGTATTTGTAAGTTATGAAATTATTAATAAATTGGCAACTCAAGTCAGGATGTGGATGTCCAGATTTTGGGGTGTCACAAAATATAATTCAAAAAAGTATTTTCCATAATAGAGTAAGCTATTCAAAAACAAAAAAAAAAAAATGTCATTTTAGTAAGAGCTATGATGATTTTGCCAATTTAATGAAAAAAATTGACTTTTTTTTATAAGAGCTATGAAGATTTTCCAATTTAACACAAAATAAAAAAATAAATTGGCAATTTTTTTTATATTTTTTCGCATTAAATTGGAAAATCATCATAGTTATTACCAAAACGACAAAATTTATTTTTTTTGGTTTTTTTTAATTTTTGGGTAGCTTACTATGTTATTAAAAGGACTTTTTTTGGATTATATTTTGTTTATATGTTTGATGGTTTTAAAGTTTTTGGTTGTTTGAGCTGTGATAATTTTTCAATTTAATGAAAAAAAATATTTTGGATAAGAGCTATGGTGATTTTCCAATTTAATGCACAAAAAAAAAGGAATAGTGGAAAATTTTCAATTTTTGGTTTCGGTTGTTATTATGTGATTCTATGTCAGCGCCGTGTCGTCGTCATGTCAGCATATATATTAAAGATAACTTTATGTCAGAACTCGTTTTGATAAAATTTATAAAAAAATAACGAAATGAAAACAGAGTTGAAGCCGAGTAGCCAATCTAGAAATAAAATTGGAGTCGAATTACAAATTAAACTTTTTTTTTAATTCAATAATTATTTTAAAAATTGAATATGAATACAATAATAAAAAAATTATTTTTCCTCTATTGGAATAGGTAGCCTTTTAATATTGGCAAAATCAGCTCATTCCTTTCAGGCCCAAAGAATCTACCTTATCTTTAACCGTTTATCAATCACACAAGCTGGAAAGCAGAGGGAGGTGCTCCATTACTCTCAAAAGGTTTGGTCGAATAAAGTCGAGCCGAATTTGTCCAATTCAAGTACAATTTAGTGAATTAAATAAATTATTATTATTTTATAATTATAAATTTGAATTGTTAAATTAAATAATATTTTAATTGAATTTTTAATCAATATTTTAAAAATTAGTAGGCAGATTTATACGATAAATAAAGAATACAGTGTATAAATAGTCATAATTGAATACTAATCGGATATCGACGGAAATTAATCGATCTCACACATTTAAATATTTAATTCACTTAGGTGCTATAAAATCTTTTATGATTAATTAAATAATTAATCGAAATTAAACAAAAAAATTTAAAACATAAATTTTTTATATTAATAATTTGAAAAATTAAATATTATCAAATTATTAACGAAGTAAATTTTAAACAAATCTTTTATTAAATTTTAAAAAAAATAAGATTCAATTTTTAAATGAGAGCCTCAACTAGTTTAATACCCCTAAACAAATGAAATGGCAGACAAGAGGTTACAATTATGCAAACAAGAGCATTTCTAAAATTTTCCAGTGGTAAAATTGGATACCTCACGTGGGCCCTCCAAAATTGTAATTTGGAAGTTCGTTTTGGGGTATCTTTAATAATTTTTCATGAATTTTTGGATCGATATTCACTGATAATAATAATGAATATCTTATACAGTATAAATAAATGCAAATGTAGGACTTTTTTCCAAGATATAGTAATAAAGCTTCATTATTATGAGTTGATGACAACATCATATTGCTTATAAGTGTAGCAATACAAATCTTAATATTCCAACAACAACCAAAAAATAAAAATAATGTAAACATATAAAATAGTAGGTATTTACTAACTCTTCTAAATTATTTTAGTAAATTTTAAAATGTGAAAACTTTAAATAAGATGATAGAAAAAAAAAGTTAGAGGTGGGAGATGCATAATTTATTTAAAAAAAAAAAAAGAAGATAAATTCAAGTAAAGGTACAACCCAAAATTAATATACCCCACTCTCAATATCTATTATAATTATTTATCCAATTTTTGTTATTATCATAACTTACTGAGAAAGTGTTCCTCTTCAAATTTCATAAATTGTAAAAATATATTTTATTTTATATTTTTAAAAATAATATATTATTATTTAAAAAATGACAATATAATTGTAAAATTATAATATTTAATATAAAAATATTATATTTTAATCATTATGAATCTTTTGGTTTTCTATGTTTCACTCATTGAAAATTGAAAAAGATAAATTAGCTTTCACCTTATGTCAAAAATAATTATTACTCCAATAAATAAATTAAAAAAAATACTTTTTCAATTAATAATCCTTATCCCAAAAAAATGCAATTATGACAAATACAATCCACGTCAGTTAATAATGGTGAATTACACAAATATAAGAAAGGGGATTGATTTTCCAATTTGAAACTCTCTATTGCAGGAGGATTTCAATCTGTCTCTCGCCATCGATCTCTCAATCTTAATCGCTTCGATCATCAATCATCTTGGTGAGTTTTTCATGAATTAACACTTTTATTCTCTTGCCGCAGCCTCTGTTTCCTATAAATTCTGTTTTTTTTATTCTCTGAAAAGGACTTAATTTTTGTTGCCTTATGGACATATGTATACATACATACATACATTGGCCGTTAAAAGGAATTATGTTGATGGGTTCTATCCAGATTGAACGTTGGATGATCGCAACTTATTTATTTATTTACTCAAAATTAGGGTTTTATTGGGCATACTTACTCCCAGCAACGCCTTGGGAGAAGCTCTGGATATTGTTGATGATAAAAGGTAGGTTTTTGTTTATGTTGATGATTAAATTTTAATATATTCTGTGGTAGTATGATTGTGTTAGTTATATCTTTACCAAATTTGGTTTAAATACTTTGCTGTTACCTTCTGCTTGTTTATGGAGAAAAGGCGTAACGATTTTCAGCCGTTTCTCATATATTGGTAAACTTAGTCATCAGTGCAAACAAAAGAAGAAGAAATAACTTCAAGCCCACATAATTAAATTAGTTCTTGTTGGTTCTCAATTCAAGGTTGGAACGTTCTACTTCAGTAAGTAGTTTACTTTTCATGAATTGTACAACTAGTAATTTTTTCCCTTACCTATGTCTTCACCAACAACAACTATTTTGGAAAATGTATTTGCCTTTTGGTAGTTGGAGACTTATATAGATTATGTTCGTGAGAGATTTGGTTGGAATCATTTTCAGAAGGTGATAATTGAAGTTGGGATGCTTTTACTGGTTGATCCTGTTGCGCTTACTATAGTTAGATTTGTAATTGTTGTTACGTTAGTTTAGATGTAGTAAGATAGTCATTTGGTGGTACTTGCAGATGTGGCACTAAAGTGCTCTTCATAAAGGTTAGTTTAGATCTCGTCATACGTGTTACGAGGGACTAAAGTAGTCTTCATAATGGCTAATTGAAAACAGAAGGCTCTTTCTCTGGGGCGTTGACAAGTAAATGGGGTTTTGGGTATTGTCCAGGCATTTTTGGGTCTAGGTTTTTTTTTTTTAAAGCTTATTTCAAGGGGGTTACGGTAGCTATCATGTAGGTTAGAATTGTGCAGTTATGAAGTGTCAGGGAAGCTAAATCTGATTATATCTGAAATTAACTTGCAAAAGCAACTCGTCGGGCCTACTTAAGTAATAGCAAACAATTATCTTTTCTAGATAAATTGGTCATACTTGCCTCATAGAAAACCTATTTGTTAGTTTTCCGTGGATAAGATTTGAATGGAAAACTTTAGTTGTATCATGGCAAACATTGGACTTTTATTGTAGGACTACTATGCAAACCATGTTGGCATCTTCTGTCTCTTCTCTCCGTCAATCCATCTAGATGCGTGTTGACTTCAATTTATTTGTCCAGTTCAAAACTACAAAATCTTTATTTGTGTCTTACTGGAGAAAAATAGATGAGCTTTTACTCTTGGATTGAATGTTTTTCTATTTTCTTCCAGCAACTGTTTCATGTATTTGGTTAAAGAATTATTAGACTTACTATCTCGCACTAAAATCAAAGAGATACAAACACTAGTAACATTCAAAATTTGAAGTGAGTGTTTGTGATAGGTTATGCACATAAATTAGACTTAAAAAAAGTTTCTGGCAAGGAATTTGGATGCTCACTAAGAGGCTAAAAACATGAAATGCTATGAAGATAAGTTGCAGACATTATATGGTCAGGGTTTTTGTAAATGTATACCATCTTTTAGCTTTACGTTCAGTTTGTATGGAAATAAATTGTGTTGCTTCTTTAGGGCACTATAGCACTAGATCTTCTTGGAATATATTTAAGTTTGTAATGAATTAATTGTAGCTCACCAAGTTCAAAATGCCTTTCTTCGATTATATTCATAACCAATGATTTGTATAGAAATATATAACTTCTACTGTGTTAAACTATGTACTTTGGAATATTGTCTTTCAAATTTCTAATAAATGACTTGGAGTTCTGAACGCCTTTCTGAAATTATCCTTTTCTCTCAAACAGGGTATCAACGACTTGCTTTTCAACAAAATGGGCCATCGGAATATGCATTACTCTGCTCCAATGATTGAAATGGAGATGGATCAACAAGCCCAAGGCCATTTCCAGCCTGAACCTTGTGTTCTTTATGGTAACATGCCAAGTTTTCAGCCACTTAATGTTCACATGGTAGTACCAGCACCAGGAAACGGAGCTAACTTTGACGGCCGTCATCTGCCCGAGCATCATGGTACTGCACCCTATGGGATGACACAGTATAATGGTGCTCAGCACCAGTATCCTGCTAGTAATATGGACTTGGCTCTTTCTACAGCATCCAGCCAATATAACATGTACATGGCTCGATCTGGTCCCAGCATTTTCCATGTCCCACTGAATCATGGGCCTCCCAATCAGTTTCCTTTGCCTAGCAATCAGGGAATTGCTGAAGTTTCTGCAGGCAGCTATGGCCTGAACAATAATAATCAATTTATTGATGGCACTGAAGTTTCATTCAAGAGAAAGAATGCTGAAGGCCTGCCGAGAAATTTTCCATACGGTTATACTTCTGTGGGTCCCAGTTCCTCAGCTGCCCCTATGATTGCAAGACCTATTGAGACTGATGTTACTCCAATGGATGTTGTGCCCTTTTCAGTTCCTGACGGCAGAGGCAATGACATATCGCCTGTGATGGATGTTGTAACTCACAGAAGTGTGAGAAATAGATCTAGTGCTATTGGTTTGAATTCTCTGTTGCCGCATAACCCTACCCATTTGATTCAAGGGCACTATTCTGGTCAACCTTTTCAGACGGGCGGCGCTCCTTGGATGGATCAGCAGTTTAATAGCAGTGGTGGTGATATTGGTGGCAATCTGCCCTGGAATCAGCAACATGGTTTACCCTATCTTCAAGGTAATTCTGTCAACAAGTTACTTGAATCTTTGAGTTCTTTTCCATTTCCATGTAGTTATTTGAATCTTTGAGTTCTTTTCGATTTCCATGTCATTCTTTTATGTCTCTCTCTCTCTCTCTCTCTCTCTCTATCTCCCCCTCGTACATGCACACAAATACATATTGTCAGGGAGCTTCAATGGAGCTTCTATGGAGGCTGCCAACATGGGTCTACAGGGATATCAAGTCACTGCCGGAAATAGAAACTCTGCAACTTTTCTGCCACCTCCTCCCATACCTCAAGGGCACTTCAATTTCAATCATCCACCACCACGGCCACCACCTCCCTTGCAAGGAGCACCACAAGGGCACAATAGTGACCTTCATTCTCGAGTAGCAACATCTTCGCGCAGAAGTATGAATCCTTTCCAAGATTGTGGAGAAACAGGGTCTAGATTTGTGGAAGCTTTTCCACCTGCTGGCCTACGGATGTACAGGCCTCATCGAAGGGAACTGATGTTTGATGTGTCTGCAAGGCAACGCAACTTCCCTCAAATGAGAGTTCTTCCAGAAGATGTAATGTTTTCCCTATGTTTGTTTCATTCTTCTCGTTTTGATCGTAATTGGAATTGTTTTGCTTGATATCTAAGTATGTTGTTTGTTGCTGATGATTGGTGGTTCACTTTATGCTCAAAGTTTTGGACTTGTTTGTCTGACATATGTAGGGAGTTTCCCTATTGGAGCTTGCGGAATATCATGAAATAGGTGATTTCATTGATCATCACAGAGACATGCGCCTGGATATTGATGACATGTCTTACGAGGTAGCTTAAGCTTTGTTACTTGTTCTTACCTAAAGTAGGATGTAATACTATAAACCTCTCGAGAAAATTGCTGTTAAAGTATGCAAAATTCTTTATTTTTCTTCCTCTTCTTCTTTTAATTATTTTTTGTAAATCTAGAGTTTCTGATAATTAATTTGTTAAGAATATTTCATGAACATTGGCTTGAACATTATTGTATTGCGGATCCTTGGTGTCTATTTCGTTTGTTTCTTCTTGTGGATGATTAAACCTCTGTGTGCTTGCCAGGAGCTTCTTGAACTTGGGGAACAGATTGGCAGTGTAGGCAGTGGCTTGTCTGATGATTTTATTTTAGGCCATCTAAAATCAAGATCATATGTTCCAGTGACATCTGCTAATATGAAAGACACTTCACCAATTGACCAGGAACTTGTATTTTGCGTTATATGCCAGGTATAATATATAATACATATTTTAGTGATTGAAATATGCGCACGATACTTATATTCTGAGTGTGTCTCTTTGGTTTATCTTCATTGTTTACAAGTCGCAACCTTTTCCAACTTGTTTGCCAAATTACTTATGGCATGCATTTTTATGGAGTGGTTGAGGGGTCATTATCCGAGCCTTGGTAAGTCCACACGTAGGACACACTTCCAGTGTTAATAGGGAGACCATTAAGCCATTTTATCATGGTGTTTCTGTAGTCAAAAGTAAAGAAAACATAAGAATGTAATTCAGTTCGAGGTTAATGTTTCTTTTTTAACTTTGGATGGGGCAGATCCAGAGACTTTTTTGTACGGGCTCACTCTCATTCAAGTAAATATGTTCGCATATAGGTTTAGCATATACATAATAAAAATATACACCTGTGCTTCTGAATGAGTTGCAGTTCTCGAAAAAGCTTTGGATCACGACCCCATGCTACATCCACCACTGCTTCTGAATGATTTGCAGTTCTTGGAGACTGTTGCCCTCATCATGTCTTCAAAATTTAAAAAATATATTTTCTGATTCTTGAAGTGACTTTTGGCAAGTTATGTACTACAGAAGCAAGTTTCTCTTCATGATTTTTTTAGTTACGAGCTATGGAACAAATTTCTTTATTTACACACCCTATTGATTTCACTGCTGGTTTACATCGATGTAGTTGTTCTTAATTCATCATTTTATTATAGAACATTTTCCCTTTCTGGATCTATGTAAATTTATATTTGCTGTTTATAAACCGATGGCATTTTTTTTCGGTTTTCCTAGGAAGAATATAAGGATCAAGAGATGATGGGAGTTCTTGATTGTGGCCATGAGTATCATATCGGATGCATAAAGAAATGGCTGCTTGTGAAGAATAGCTGCCCTGTATGCAAATCTGCGGCATTGACTGCAGTGAGCAAGGAGTTGTGAGAAGAAAGGGTGAATGGTTTGGGGATCAACCGAAAACATTTCGGTTTCGATCTTTTTCTAAATATTTATATTTAAAGAGAGGGATTTTTGCAATATCGTATTTTAATGTACTTTCTATATAGATTTTATATTTGGGCTTTTGGAGAATGACGGAGTCAGCAACTGTTGAAAACCATAGTTGGCTTGTTGTCCACCTCTCAATGATTTTCTGGTACTCTCTCTTTTGGTCAATGGTACATGATATATCTGTACAAACATAAAATAGATTGTTAATATAACAATAGTACAATGTGAATATTCATTGGGGATCTTTTTTGTGTGTGATTGTTTGGCATAATCTATGCTATATTGGGGGACAATTTAGATACCGAAATATGTTTGAAGTTGTTTTGCAGGTTCAAAAATCTGGGCATGTTTGTTGATATCGAGGCGCTTCTCTATCTTCCTGCCTTTCTGTTGGTAACTATACGAGCAGGGGACAACCACACCCAGCCACAACCCCCTCCCCCCCTCCCCCCCCCCCCCCGCAACAAAAAAAAAAAAAAGTCCTTATTTCTTGTGTTTTGTGTGTGGCTTTTTATCATACGTGACTAGCAGTTTCTTGTGTTTTGTTTAATTTTTTGTATTTGAATGAAATTTTATATTGAAAGAGAGTGATTGTGAGAAAAGAATGGGTAAATAGTACTAGTTGAAAATGAATTTTGAGATTTGAATGGTTGAACTCATCTATCTCCGTCTCATGATGAATAAAAAATTCAATATCAATTCTTGTTGGAAATGAGTTTGAGATCAGAGTAGTTTATTTTCACCTCTCATGATAAATAAAAATTTACAGTTAATTCTCATATTTTTTTTTTTCAATTTTTAACTTAATTTTAATTGAATATTATCTTTTTTTTTTTTTTTTTTTTTTTTTTTTTTTTTTTTTTTTTTTAATTTTTTTTTTTTTTAATTTTTTACTTTATTTTTATTTTATTTTTTTTTTTTTTTTTTTTTTTTTTTTTTTTTTTTTTTTTTAATGTGAGTTTGACCTTTGCACCACATAAAAGAAAAGGTAAGCATAAACAAGGTGAAAAAAACCTTTCACGGCAAAATTTTAGAAAAGGACCAAGACATAGTTGTGTGGTTCCATGATTGCATCGTACCAAAAAAAGAAAAAAGGTTCCTTGATTGCACACCAAACAGTGAACATGATAATCATTTGTATCCTCACTTTCACATTTAATTTTTCCTTATCAACTTTAGCAATTAGGACGTCTGGTGGTTTTAGACATTCTTGAGCAAGATATAAGATGGGAGAATGGGAGCTGGAGGCCTACAAATTTAAATATTTATTTATTTTATATGTTTGCTTAGTTGGTCTGTTCGACTGTTCCTAAAACTAATAAATTAACGGGGAAGATAGAAGTAATTAGCAAAGTAAACGTACAAGCTAGAGCTCAATCCCAAGCTATCACTGCCACTGTTTCATTCATCTAGTTCATACTCCTCCCGTTCATTTTCCTAAAAAATATTTGAATTATAAATCGATACAATTATCCACATGGGTTTTTATTCTGTTCATTTTTAGACATTTCATAATAAAATTATTTAGAAAAATTATAATTATAAGAGCAATATAAGTTTTATCATCACACACAAAATTTACATAAAGAAAAATGATTTGATAAATATGGCATAGAGTATTGAACATGTACTAAAACAATCATATTTAAAAATAAAATTGTGTTCTAAAATTTATTTAACTTTTATATTTTAGGACAATATAAAAACTCAATTTGCTGAAGGCACGGACTGGAGTACACATACAACCCTTGCACCTGGGTAATTAAGCCTCCTATCACACGGTGGTGGTGCCCACCCCGGTATTGAGAAACCTTGTGGAAACATTTGAAAGAGCATTTGTGAAAATAATAGGATACACATAAAACATATATTTTTAAGCTTCTTCCTAGAGGAACTCGTTAATTAATACTAAAACCAACATTGAACCGAACGAAGTGCGGTATAAAAATTCGAAACTATAACCATGAAAGTAATACGATCAAATACAATACAAAACTGCTGTTATAATCGAATGAAACAATACAGATGGGGAAAGAAAAGCCTCAAATAGATACTAGTACCATCATGCTGCATTACCTCATAGACTCCAAATTCAGCAATTTGCCTTAAATAAACTCATATTATCCCAACTACCGAAACAGTTATAATGAACACTTGGGACAAAGTCTGCTAAGTGAACTTCTCGAAAAGTTCATATTGTCACTTGCAAATGCTTTTCTCTTTGTCGTTAGGCAGAGCAGCAACCAACTTTTTTCGCTGCAGAAATATCATCCTTAGATCCAACATTGATGGTTTGCCCCTTAGGCGGTGCTGCAGGATCATCCCCAATCTCAAGTGCTTTCCGGCTGACTACGTGATATATTTGGCTTAGAACTTCTGTGAATGCATTCTCGACATTCATAGACTCAAGGGCTGATGTCTCCATGAAGAAAGTTCTTTCTCTCTCGGCAAAGGCCTTGGCATCCTCGGTGGAAATGGCACGTAAGTGACGCAAGTCGGCCTTGTTTCCCACCAGCATTATCACAATGTTGGCATCTGTATGGTCCCGCAGCTCTTTCAACCATCTCTCAACATTCTCAAACGTAACATGTCGGGTGACATCATACACGAGCAATGCTCCGACTGCCCCTCGGTAGTATGCACTTGTGATTGCACGATATCTGAGACAAAGCGCAAGTATTTTTGAGTGCGAAATATAAACTGAATTATAACGTTGAACACTTATTATTAGCAAACTGCGGGTATTCCTAAGATCATCTCACTTATAAGAGGAACATTAAGTTGTCATTACCACAAATTTCACACGTAATATGTCCAATTTCATAATGAAGAAAGAGTAGGACCATTAAGAATAGATCCCACCCTAGGAAAACCTTTTTGTTTGGCCCTAGGAAAACTTAATAGAATCATAAATGAAGATTTAGAGGGATTCTCTTTTGGAGGTTAAATTGAGTTTCTTTCAATGTCAAAATTCATTATTACGTGATCCTCTATGGAAGCTACCTAATGAAGCATTCTTATTTACTTTAAGCACACTGATACAACCAAACATTAATTGATCACTTAGAACTACTGAATGTAGATATTTTGGACAACTTAACCAATGATTTCTAATTTGGTTCATATAAGGTGAGTGTTTTAACAAACTTTCTTCCTCCTCTAGTTGGTGTTTAAATTCACATTCCCTCTATAGCAACTATATCTATGCCACATTTTACAACCAACAAAAGTCGATAAAATCAGTAAACTAACATCTTTTTGAGAATTAGTTTCTAAATTTAAGCAAGTCCTAAACCAGAGCCCACTTTTTAAATGCAATTGGTACTATCCAAATATGTAAACCTATAACGTACAAACGTAAAGGGGGTTAAATCTTTAGTGCTCCAACATTAACAATCAATAATCGGTGAACAAAAACCTTAATCTCGATGTGAAGCTCCTAGAATTTCAAATTCATACACATCCAAACACAACTAGAAAATGAAATCTCAAAGTAATGATAAAAATGAAACCTTTCTTGGCCAGCGGTGTCCCAAATCTGGGCCTTGACGATCTTGTCATCAACGCGGATACTTCTGGTGGCGAATTCGACACCGATGGTTGATTTAGATTCTAGGCTGAACTCATTTTTGGTGAATCTGGAGAGAAGATTAGATTTTCCGACACCGGAATCTCCAATCAGGACAACCTTGAACAGATAATCGTAGTCATCGTCGGCTCTGTACGCCGCCATATAAATCACTAGTAGTAACTAGTAAGTATCAGATGCCTGTTTTCAAAGTTCCAACCTTTCTCTCTCTTTAACAATGGACTTAATGTGTGCTCCTCCAGAATGTTTATTCTAGTATATGTGTGTATCTATTTTAGAGAGAGAAATTTACATTAATTGGGCAGTTCGGAAGCACCGGTTTAGTGTGAGCACCGAAGAAAGAGTCACAGGAGAAAGAGCGTCCATTCATTCCTCCCTCTCCGTCAATTTTTTAATATCATTTCTGAGAGCTAATTATTCATCGGGTTTGTTTCGTTTTAATTTTTGAAATTAATTATAATTTATTTTTAAAAATTAATTATTTTAAAATTAATTTTTTAAAGTTAAATATAATAATAATTGTGACACCCCCAAATCTGGGTATCCACACCCCGACTTGGGTTGCCAATTTATTATTAAATCCATGTCTTACAAATACACAAGTCATAAGTGATATAG
>JAUMHB010076821.1:0-32235 GCA_032359685.1 Pittosporum tobira | reverse complement strand
TGCACATCTGCAATCAAGGTATGTGCATAAAATCTACCTTTGTTATGATCAAAGGATTATCTCAATTTGTTATTTTATGAACTCCTTTTTTAAATCTTATTCAGCCAATTGAAAGGATTGATTCAAAAGGAATTTCTACGACCCTTAAAGGGCAGAAAATTGTTTTCAAATTCATTACTGAGCCTCAAACTCAGAATTTAAATGAATTAAAAACTCATTTAATTTTCAAAGAAAAACAACTGAACTTTTTACAAAAGGAAGTTGCACATTGTTCTTTAAAAGAGAAATTACAAGAAGAAAAAATTCAAACTATAATTTTTCAATTAGAAAAAAAAATTACTTCTGAAATTTGTAATGACCTACCAAATGTTTTTTGGGAAAGGATAAAACATATGGTCAAGTTACCATATGAAAATGATTTTGAAGAAAGAAAAATTCCGACAAAAGCACGTCAACCCCAAATGGATAAAAACACTTTGGAACATTGTAAAAACGAAATAAAATTTCTTTTGGAAAAAGGTTTGATTCAAAAAAGTTCTTCTCCTTGGAGTTGTTCTGCATTTTATGTGAATAAAAAATCTGAAATTGAAAGGGGAACTCCAAGAATGGTTATTAATTATAAACCTTTGAATAAAGCCTTAAAATGGATTAGATATCCTATTCCAAATAAAAGAGATTTATTAAATCGCTTGCTAAATGCAAAAATCTATTCAAAATTTGATTTAAAATTAGGATTTTGACAGATTATTATCGATCCTATTGATCGTTACAAAACTGCTTTTACTGTATCGTTTGGACAATATGAGTGGAATGTAATGCCTTTTGGGCTTAAAAATGCCCCATCAGAATTTCAAAAAATTATAAATGAAATTTTTACTCCTTATACAGATTTTTCAATTGTCTATATTGATGATATTTTGATTTTTTCAAAAAATATAGACAAACATTTTAAACATCTCAATATTTTTATTAAAATAGCTAAACAAAATGGTTTAGTTGTTTCTGCAAAGAAAATAAAACTTTTTCAAACTGAAATTCGTTTTTTAGGTCATAATATTAAAGATGGGACAATCACCCCCATCGACAGATCTATTAATTTTGCAGATAATTTCCTAGATAAAATCAAGGAAAAGCAACAATTGCAACGTTTTCTTGGAAGCCTTCAGTATATTGCTGATCATTATAAAGACTTGGCCAATGATACAAAAATCCTCTATGAAAGACTTAAAAAATCTCCAAAGCCATGGAGTATAATATATACTCAAGCTATTAAGAGAATAAAAATAAAAGTTAAAATTATTCCTTGTCTGGCAATGGTCAACCCCCAATGGTTTAAGATCATTGAAACTGATGCCTCTGACATTGGTTTTGGTGGTATCTTAAAACAGAGAAACCCTAATAGAGTAAATAATGAGCAATTGGTGAGATATACCTCAGGAATATGGAATGATACTCAAAGTAAATATTCTACCATTAAAAAATAAATGTTATCTATTGTTAAAAACATAAATAAATTTCAAGATGATATCATTAATCAAAAATTCTTATTAAGAATTGATTGCAAAGCAATCAAAGAAGTCCTTGAAAAGGATGTCAAAAACTTTGTTTCAAAACAACAGTTTGCTAGATGACAAGGTATTCTATTTGTTTTTTATTTCGATATTGAATATATTAAAGGTGAGTCAAACTCCCTTTCTGACTATTTGACCCGTGAGTTTTTGCAGGGCAACAAGTCTCTTATAAAAGAAGAGGAGCAAATCCACAACCTTCTCCCTCTGGGAAAGGAAAAGAAAAAGTTGGTTCTTCAAAAGAGCCACAATCTCTCCAATTAACAATGGCGGATGTCCTTAAAAAGGAACATGTGGATAATATCCATCAAAAACCGCGCATTGAATTTGTCATGACTGTTGAAAACAAAGACCTAAAATGGTCTTCAGACCCAGATCTTTTGGCCTCCAGATACCTGGACTCCCAATCCTTTTTTTATCCTTTAAAATGATCGAATAATATTAGATATTTCTATGAAAATATTCTTAAAGAAACTGATTCTTTTCATTTTGAACATTTTTTCAGGGCAGGAGAAAGATTTAACAACAATGCTTCTCCCTATCAATTTTCAAAATGTTCAATTCTCAAAATTATCACTCCAAGTGATTGGGGTCTTGATCCAAATAAAAGCAGAAATATGATTTTTTATCCTAAAACGGATTACAACTATTGGGACTATGTAGATGTATGGACTTTTTGTTTCTTCTATGATAATCCACTAAGAAAACACACTTGGTTCTTTAAAATTGCCACCAATATTTACAAGGATGAAATCCCAAACTAGTTCTATATTTGGTGGACTAAATTCGGTCCTGAAACTATTATCTTACCTGATGAGACTTATGATATCTTTCTTCAATATAAAGAATTCCATCCAAAGTTTAAAACTAATAATTTCCCCGGATATTCTTTGTTTAATTTCTTTGTTTATTATTCTATACCTTGGATATGGTCCTGGTCATATTCTTTCACCCAAGAAGATGATTATTATCTTGGTCTCCCATGTTTGACCAGAAAATTCTTTATTAAATGGTGGGACAAGTTCAAAATGGATGAAATCCATAAGCATGTTATTAATTGTGTCAATGATCTCAAGAAAAAGCTTGAGGATCATAAAAAGAAGGAAGAAAAGACTCCTAATTCTGCGGATGAGATGATGTTACAGCTAATAGCTAATATGAAGGAAAAATATCCAGATTTTAATCCTAAAGACTTAAAAACAATGCTTATCAGCAATGTTGTCAGAAAATTTGATGAAGACATTATCATGGGATCTATTAGCTCCACCTCTCATAATGATGAAGAAAATGAAGAAAATGAAAAAGAAAATCTTAACGACTTAGAAGAAATTCTTAAAGAAAATTATGAAAAGGAAAATCATGACCCAGACGTTAGCTTTGATTCAGCTCCAGATTTTTCCTTAAGACCTTGTCGTTATACGATATTGGCTCAGCAACATGAAGAATCTTCAAAAGCAGAGAAAAGAAAGATGCATTCTGTCTCCCACGTGAAAAAAGGCTGAAAAGCTAAAAGTTGTTCCCCACTGAAAAGGAAGAAGAAAAAGATTATTCGTCACTATAGACCTTTGAAAAAGGTGGTCGACTGAATTATGCCGGACTTCAGAGAGTTTCAAGTCCGCACAGTCTTTTCTTGTTTTATAAATTAGTCTGCGTTCATTTGTGGAGGTAGACTCCTTTTAGACTTTGAAAAGTTTCTCTCTTTGTATATTTTCTCTTTCATAAATAAATTACTGAAGCTTTCAACTACTTGGTGCATTGAAGTTGGCTCAAAGCTATTCGATTCCCTCCATGGCGAGCCCATGTGAGTAGTTCTTGTATTTTAATTTATGTTTTAGTTCAGTTTCATATTTATTTGTTTATGTAGTTCTGTTTTATAGTTGTTGCATATATTTAAAGATTCGATCCCATGTGAGTAGTTCTTGTATTTAATTTATGTTTTAGTTCAGTTTCTTATTTATTCGTTTATGTAGTTATGTTATATAGTTGTTGTATATATTTAAAGATTCGATCCTTGTATAGGGGGACTGGGGGAGTATTAAGGCCAACGAATGGTTGATGTAGCTGTCAAAGGGTCAGATTTATATTGGAAAGCTTGGGTTGAGTCTTTCGTACGATAGATTATTAGTGATAATTTTATGTATTACGTCTCGTTCGTAGAAAAACTCTTTATTTTGAACCCGATCCAAGTGTGATGGGATTTTTTCAGATATGTATGTTGTTGTAAACCTAATACTACCCCTGTCCCAGTTGAATCGCAACATTTTGATTTTTTACGGAATTTACAAAATTTATATAATGTTATAATTTTAAAAGGATAATAGTGATTGAAGCAATAATATTATAATTTTAAACAAGAGAATATTGATTGAAGTGGTGGGGTATAGTATTGATATTATAGTTTTAAATAGTAGAGTAATGATTAAAGTGATGGATAATATTTGATAAAATAAAAATAATTTAGACAATTAACATTATTAAACTTTTCAAATTAGGTATGTTGCAATAATGTAAGACGTCCAAAAAAAATAAATATTGCAATATAAATAAGACGGAAAGAGTATATATTTTCAAGAGTTTGAAATACTTTACGCACCGCTCATGTTTTATTATAAAATATATATAAAATATTAAGAACAACGTTTTTGCTTTGAGCGATATATTATAATATAGTATGAAACTTGAGAAATTTACGTCTTGGGTCTTCAGAAAAATGTCCAGTTTTAATTTTTATAAATATTTTCTATATTTCCTATTTATATGATAAGTTGTTTAGTAACGATGTATGAATATATATATATATATATATATATTTAAATTGAACTTGAAGCAAACATTGTCGAAGTTCATTGGCATTGTATTCAATTTGCTCTACTTCAAATTTTTGGGGCTACTTGGGGCCCAGCCCAATTGGCAATGGTTTTCAAAACTGACAAATACAGGCCCAAATGACATGTCAATGTCTAGACTATTCTATTAAATTGATTGACATATTTTTCTTGCATAATTTTAAATTAATTGCGTATAGTAAAATACATAATTGAGAATTAACTTGCCATAATATAATAAAAAATTTATATCAAATAATTTTTTTTCTTTAAAAAACACAAAATTAATTATTAGATGTGTTAAAATATGATAGTTCGTACATAAAAAATATATCTATGTTCAATGTACTTGGCATGAGATATTTTCTAAAATTTAATGATGATAATGTAAGGCATGTCCATTTGATACTTAGGAAACTAAAGATTACACTTTAAGAGAAGTTTTCATCATAGTCAATGATTATTATGACGAACAAAAAAGTAGATGGTAGAGAGCATAATATAGTTTCGTCTAGTTTTGTGTCCAACTTACACCCAAAATTGCTTTGTGATTTATGGAACTACCGAAGCTCGTACTCAAACCAAATAAATATAGTTTGATGTGGATTTAAAGACTTTAAATTAGTGCGAGTTATGTGTGATTTTAGTCCATCAACTAAATATTAAAACAATATAAGAAGTTAGACTTATAATTTGAATTGGACATCACGATCCAAATTAGAAGCCTAATTTATCAAAATAGGCTAGATTTTACATAATTATGTAAATATATGATCATACTTTTTTTTTTTTTTTTTTTTTTAATTCTTAATAATATAATGACGTAGGGCACAAAAGAAATAAAGCAATAAAGTAAAAGCAAAATGTCTAGAAAGAAAATTTAAATAAATAAATAAATACTTCCGTACAAAACAGATATTCAAAAGAACATGAAGCTACTTGGTTCGGAAGACACGTCCCTACCTAATTTCCAGTTTTGACAAACAATTTCCAAACAATCCCTTGGGAGGGTTAACTAGTCAAACTTAAGTACTTATAACTGTCTGTCCCAAATCATTGTCCAGCTCAGCAAAACAATACTACTACGAGGAAAGAAAACAGTCCACACGCAGAGGTCACGTGCGGTTCTTATCTTAAAACTTCCCCCCAAACCGAACCAAAAATTATCATGAGAGCGAGACGTCGACTAACAAGAAGCGCATATCGTTTTGTGTCCTTTAAAGCCGAAGGGTGTCCACTACTCCACTCCCCGTTTCACTCACGCATACGTCGTCGTTTAAATCCTCACCTCTTTATACGTATGATCTTCTGTGAGAAACAGGGAAAAGAGGGAAAAATCACAATTGAGTGAAAATCAAGGCGAGATAGAGGAGAGGGAAGGAGGGAGAGAGAGATAGATTGGGAACTTGTCTGTCTCTGTCCCAATCTAACATTCCAAGTTCTTATCTCGGAACCCTAGAAATGTCGGAGCAGATGAACAGGTGGAACTGGGAGGTGTCGGGCTTCGAACCGAGGAAACCGGTTCAACCCGAGGATCACAAACCTGCACCGTTGGTTCGAAGGTATTCGATCTCTGCTGCTTCAATGGTTCCTCAATCAGACCTCTCGAAGCAGAAAGCTATGGCCACAAAGCTCAGTAAATTGAAGGACAAGCTCCAGGTATACATTTCTCTCTTTACTAAGCAGTTGTTTGGTCATTAATTAAGTTGTCAGCAGTGTTTAATTACTTCAATTATGTGTTAGACATGGTAATTAATTGCTAATGAGTCAATTGATAAGCAACCTTAGTGGAAATGCTAATACAGCACAGTGATTAGTTCTTGATGTGAGTACATGCATGCCATGTGCGCTAGGTGAAAAGGTATTGAAATTAACTGCAGTAGATGGGAAGCTTGGTTACTGAAGCTGACAGCGGAGAAGATTGTAATGCAGCTAGTTAATTTGCTTAGTTTGTTTAAAATTTCTGTCTTCATAGAAGATGAACCGCAATGCGATGTTTCCAAGTGATTAGTTATCCTTCCGACTATGAACCCAAATATGTACCAGTTATTTTCTTTGGTACCAAACCTAAACCTAATTATACACCAAATTACTGATAATGTTTTAATTAACAAAATCCAGACTTCATTGAAGAAAATATTATCAATATGAAAATAAATTGTATTTTCATCTAGGAAGATTATGCATTTGAATAATTAATAACCATTGAAAGTCTTTGAAAGTAATCCATTCAAAGTATTTGAAAGTTTTATCAAGAAAAAGAGACAACCGCGAATGCGAGAGGAGTGTATTATGAGATGATCAGCCTTGTGGCGGTAGAAAACAGGGTTTGAGTGGTTTGGTAAGGTTGAAGTAAGTAGATTGTGGTCAAGTTCATTTTGGTGTTTTTTAGAAAATAAGATTGCCCGTATAGATATCATGTTGCGATTGCTAGAAGATAAGAATTAGATGAAATATAATCAGGGTATATCTTTTTGATCAGAGGTTGAATCGATCATCAGAAGAAGAATTAGGCCAAAAATTTGACTTCTTTTTCGTGAGACATCTATCAGGATTCGTGTTAAATGAATATGCTGGCACAAAAAAAGACAAATAGTTGGCCCACTCATGAAGCTGAGGGCTTTCTGCATTTATTTGACATTGTTCCTTTAACATATGCATTTAATACGAGTATTGGGGGTGACAGAATCAGGATTTGTTAACTTAAGGAGTTAAATGCATTTTATTCGATAGTTTTTATATTATTGCGACCAGAGTGCAAGTGTGCCACTTAGAATACATGTGCGGAGTTACAGACATACAAAAATACTCACAATAAATATAGATTCACCTAATAGGAAAGACTTCTGTTGAACCATTGCCAACTTGCTATATTCTTTTCATTTTCTTTGTCTTTTCACTTTTTGGGAAATATGTTTCCTGAACAGGGATTTAACAGGAGGCAAATCTTGTACTAGCCGGAACACTACCTCTAGTCTTGGTTTTATTAACCAGGTGTTCATGTACCACATGATTGGGAACAATTGTTCCCGGTACTTGGAACGAATGGTAATAATATTTCTATGAAACCCTGATTTGGATAGAAAGGGCAGGGATTTTTATGGATACGTATTACTTTTCACCTGCATTGATCCAGGGTCTCCTCTGTGGCTTTTATGTGGGCATTGGTATCTCTGATATTCTTAGGGATTGGGGGTCTGTTTATACTTCCTCTTTTGATTGGTCGGTGAACTGCCTGTCAACCTTGATTACATTTCTTCTCTTTCTAGTAGATCCTTCTTTTTTTATCTTATAAATGATATTTCTTTATGGACTTCAGAACAATTAATAAAAGAAAGTTATGAGTATTTTACGCATTGGGTTAACTCCCATGAAATTACCCTACTTTAGACTGTATGGCTAAAGTGGGAAATGCAGTCTATTGAAACAGTCAAGCAATCAAATATGAAATGTTGGATATATCATTAGGGGTATACATATAACTTTGCAAGCCCTCATATTGTTTAAAGAAGAGCAAAAGAGAGATGAATATAGCCATCCATCATATTGACTAAGTTAGTGAGAGGACCTGGTGAATGTTTCAATGGTTAAACCCTAGGGGTATTCAAATTACAGTGACATATACATATCCACAATGAGATTACTTAATTTGTCCTTTCACCTTTCCTTTGTTGAAGTCTGCAATTATGAAAGAGGATTGTTGTTGTATTTTTAGTGTTGTCTATAAAAAAAGATCAATTCCACTATTGACTTTCAGTCCACAAGAAGAAAATAAATTAGGAAAGGTTCTTTACATCTTATTTAGGCTCATACCTCGTCAAGGTTGTGAAAATTTAAGAGCTGCTTGTGCTCTTGAAGGTTCCTTTGGGATAAGTATATTAGATCTTGTATGAGGATTACTTAGTTTTAAATGGAAGCTACAAACCTACTATTTTTATTTTTATTTATAATGCAATAATTGTTTTATTATATTTAACACTGTTTGGATGACATATTTTGGGCAGCTAGCTAGAGATGATTATTTTGAGTTGAGACAAGAAGCTAGCGATTTCCAAGAATACTCTACTGCAAAACTTGATCGAGTGGTGCGTTATCTAGGCGTTCTTGCTCAGAAGACACGTAAGCTAGGTAGGAATAAGTTGTTTTTTTTTTTTGTTTTTAAATTTAATAATCAAGTGCAAGTGATGTTCAGTATAATTGCTTTAATATTCGTCAGTTACAATCGGGAAGTTTCATATTAAATGTCAATTTTGTTTTCCTGATCTTTTGCTTAAGTTGTATTCGCTTCTAATTCTTGTAAGATAGACTGAGTAGATGGCTCTGTCTTTAATGTGTTGCATGAAAGATGCATTGAATCAAGTTTTATTATTCTCTAGTTCCTTTCTGTCTCCCTCAGACTCGGGTCTTGATTCTTTTTTGCTGCTGGTTAGGAAATTTCACTTTGTTATGGCTGTCCAGAACATGAGTTAATTCATTTCTTTTGCGGGTTGTTCCGTTGTGTACTTTTTTTATTCTTGATGTTTCAGTCTTGCATAGTCATGATAAAGGATTTATTAAAACAATACGATAATGCATCGATTTCAGACCAGGCTGCCCTTGAAAGTGAAGCTAGAATTTTACCGCTGATAAATGAGAAGAAAAGGTTGTTTAATGAGTTATTGACTACCAAAGGTACTCATGATTTCTCATATTTTATCCATTTAGTCCACACAAACCACCCCTCCTCCCTTTCCATACTTCCACACTTCCCTTTCTTGAGATTATGGAAGTACGTGGGTATTTTATCTCTGACAACTAGTGAATTTTTCAGGAAACATACAGGTCTTTTGTCGAACAAGACCACCTTTTGAAGACGAAGGTCCATCTGTTGTTGAATTTCCTGATGATTTCACAATTCGCATCTGTACTACTGATGATAATGTCTCCAACACAAAGAAAGATTTTGAATTTGACAGGGTTTATGGACCTCATGTTGGACAAGGTGGCTGAATTATTTCTTTTCTTTTCAATTCATTTTCCTTTGTTGGCCTTTTTTATTTCTTCCTCTCTCTCTCTCTCTCTCTTTTATTTTTATTTTTTTAATTTTTATTTTTACAATTGTTCTGCTATTTTGTGCTGTGAGTTATTTACTATGGTAATTGTATATTTTCTGAGGACATTACATGAAATTATGTTGTTTGCAGCTGAACTTTTCAGTGATGTTCAGCCATTTGTGCAGTCAGCTTTGGATGGATATAATGTTTCTATATTTGCTTATGGACTGCCCCATTCAGGAAAGACCTATACTATGGTTTGTCTCTGGCTCTCTTTCCCATCAGCTCTTAGTATGCATTCATTTCTGTGTTGATTATAACACAGCGATATGTAGAATGTAGACAATTCAATCCCATGCATGTCTGTTTAGGGAATCCCAAATGTAACTCTATTTTGCATTAAATTTTATACACTGAATGATATCAAATTTACCTATAATGTGTTGCGAAAAATATTTCCTGAAACTGGAAACAGGTATACCCCCGTCCTACAATAAATGTCCACATTTGACTTTTCAGGTCAAGTTGATCAATTTTAAAATAAATAAATCGTACAATTTGGAACGTATAGATATTGACATTACAATCATAGTGAAATCTAACGAATTTTACTATTAATAATAAGGTTCGTGACTTTGAAAATGAAAATAAGTATGCTCAGTCTCTAATTTGAAATTTCATCCATGTGACCTTGAAAGTCAACGTGAACATTTCTTTATGAGACGGAGGTAGTATATATTTTGCAATCCAGTTCACCTATTTTTTTAAGAGCTAAAAGTATAGCCTATTGCTTGAAACTCCGAATGACATGGTTCAATATAATTTTGTGACCTGCAGGAAGGATCTAGTCATGACCGTGGTTTGTATGCTCGATGCTTTGAAGAGCTATTTGATGTATCAAACTCAGATACAACTTCTGCTTCTCGATTTGATTTCTTCCTCAGCGTCTTTGAGCTCTATAACGACCAGGTTATTTGACTTTTACGTCTTACCATTGCCTCATCAATGTTCACTTGTCATAATTGCAATATTTCTCATGATAGATATAATTTTTGTTTTCTAGATTAGGGATTTGCTTTCAGTATCTGGAAATGGACTGCAGAAGGTTCGGATGGGGTCACAAGATTCTCTTGTAGATCTTTTGCAGGAAAAGGTTGATAGCCCATTGGAATTTTCCAAAGTTCTAAGTATGGCGTCTAAGAATCGGGGAACTGATGTATCTAAGTTCAATGTTTCTCATCTGTATGGCCTCTTTCTTCCTTGACATTTTCTATTTTATAAAAGGCATGTGCTGTTGCCTTTTCTAATATTCAATTTGATTTTATACTTGTAGTTCACCAATCCTATCCGTGAAACTGTTTTGAAGCACAATGAAAATTTGTTCCTATTTATTTTGTGGGACTACTAAATTTTGATTTTAGAAGATTGCTTGTTGCAACCTGAGTTTTACTGTTTAATTGAATTCATTTGGTGAAGGGCATTGGAAAATGGGTTTGAGTTATACACCAATGATCCACATGGTCTGATTTTTCCATCTCCCATTAGGATAACTTCCCCTTCACTTCCTTTTACCCAATGGGGTAATGTTGAGGTCAATGTATCATCAGTGTAACATTTCTGAATTTTGTCTGAATAAATAATTTTTGCTTTCTCTTTTGCAGGATCATCACTATACATATATATAATAAAAATATGATCACCGAAGAAATTATCTATAGCAAGATTTCTCTTGTTGACTTAGCTGGTATTGAAACCTCAAACCTTCAAGATGACGGCGGAGATCATGCAACTGATGTACTTCATGTCATGAAATCACTTTCAGCGTATGTACTGGTTTCGCTATCTATTCTTTGGTACTCAATGCTATCAGTCAGTTATTCTTCATTTGTTTGTAGGCACAAAGGCGAATATGCTCCCAGTGATAAATCTTATTCTTCCAGATCTGAAAAGAAAAATAGGAGTAATTTAATGCTAGCTGACATATTGATGATGGAGATTTTTAAATGAATTTATTGTGGTCATTCTGCCTCTTTTTCTTATTGATTTTTATCATAATTTATGTAGGCTGGGTGATGTTTTGAGTTGCTTGACCTCAAAGAAAGACACCATTCCTTATGACAACTCGCTACTTACGAAAGCTCTTGAAGATTCGCTAGGTACTCAGTTCCTACTTTGCAGAATGTATAAGACCCCTCCATAGAAAAGAAAAATACAAATAAAGTGAACCTTTCAAATTAAAAGAGAATGTATCTCTTAGTAAATTACATTGGACTGCTTTCACTTTTATTCTCTCCTTAGGCCTTGTTTTCATATATGACATGTCCACACACACTCCCCCACACACCCACACACCGGCACTCCCCCACACACTTATACACATATATGCACTTATGCTAATATATCACGAATCTAAGTGGGCAACTTAATATCTTATTTATAGTACGCCTTCCGTTCCAAAACTAGAGATACCTTAAAAAAAGGAAGGTTTTTAAAGACTATTTTGTTTACAATGCTGCCCCTAAAAAGAGGAGAGAGAGAGAGTGACTTAGAGTGGTTAGGTCTTGTGAGTGAGGAGCAATGAGGAGAGAGGCCAGACTTGTGAGGAAGCAGAGTCTAAAAAGAGGAGAGGATGACTTGAGTGGGTAGGTCTTGTGAGCAAGAAAGAGAGGGGTGAGACTTGTGAGGAAGCAAAGAGGAGAGGAGTTAGAAGAAGAGGGTTAATTAGGAGTATCATAGTATTATATTGTCCTAAAGTAGAAATGTATCTTTGATTTTGGAACAAACTGAAAAGGAGTAACTAACTATCTCTAATTTTGGAATGGAGGGATTAATAAATTAGCAATGTATTTTTGGTTCCACCATCATAAAAAGGTGTTTTTCTTAGATAGAAAGAAAGAAATTAATGAAAAAGTTAAGGTGTTATCCAGATTAAAAAACAAAAGCATAAATCCCTAGGGTTTTACCATTTTCTGGAAACTTTTAGCCCATGTTATTTTTGATTGAGATTTTTCTTTGACTTGTAAGTTATATTAAGTTTTATTTGTCTTTCTATATTTTAACATTATAATTACTGTAAGTTTTTGTGGTTGAGGTGTTAAATAATATCCTCTTATTTTGTATTCTTACCATAGGTGGAAGCTCGAAAACTCTCATGATTGTTAATGTGTGTCCAAACAAGTCAAATTTGGCCGAAACATTATCATCTCTCAGTTTTTCTGCCAGAGCTCGGAATGCTACGCTAAGCCTTGGAAATAGAGATACCATTAAGAAATGGAAAGATATTGTAAGTTCTGCCAAATACACCCTGAAATTTGATTGGCTTTGCTTGAATTTGGCTTCATTGCCTGTAAACTGGTCCACCTACAGTGCCAACTCACACTTGATATGAGACCTTCTGCTATCTGGGCCCCTCAACTATTTTATCCATTTCTCATGTTGGATTTTGTTTGCTGCACTTATTGTAGGCTAATGATGCACGGAAGGAGTTGTATGAAAAGGAGAAAGAAACTGACGATCTGAAGCAAGAGGTTATGGTACAAAAACAGGCACTCAAACATGCAAATGATCAGTGTGTCCTACTTTTCAATGAAGTTCAAAGGGCCTGGAAAGTTTCTTTCACACTACAATCGGATTTAAAGGTATTACATGACATTTACCTAGTTATCCAGATCTAATTTATCACCTTTTTTCCAATTTTTCTGTCCACAAATTATGGAGGGCATCAAATTATTGAGGCTGAAGGTCTGCATGCATTTTATTGGAGTAAATATGCTCTCTTACCAATAAGTAATTGGGTTTTTTCTGGTTGTTGCAGTCTTCACTTTTTAAAGTAAATTATTCTGCTTTTATATACTTCTCAAATTATTTATTTATTTATTTTTATTTTTATATGTCATTGTGGAAAGCCTAAGAGCATCTACTTGATTCTTTTGTTTACATTCAGCGATTACATCTCTGAGTTTGGTCGAGAGAAATGGCTCTTTTTGTGGCCTCCTTAGCGCTCAGTCTTCCCATATTAGGGTAGCTGGTTGTGTTAATTTGTGAATAACTCTATTCCCAAATCTATATATTAGGAGTATGTAACAGCCATTGAAAAGTCATAACAATCTTGCAACTCTTATTTCTAAGTCCTGAAAAAAAAAATGAAAAAATGAAACAATCTTTATCTATTGTCCATTGACGCCTTTATATGGTTGAATCAGTATTTGCACCGGATAATCCGTAGCTGGAAAATAGCTCATGCCAGTAGCTTTCCTTTTTTGGTTTGAATGAATTGTGTTCATATAAGTGTTACGGAAATTGCTTTCTGTCATATGTGGCTAGCATGTTTTAAGATGCTTCATTTTTCTTATTGATAGTCGGAGAATATCATACTGGCTGAGAAGCACAAGACAGAGAAAGATCAAAACGCTCAGCTGAGAAATCAAGTTGCTCAGCTGTTACATTTGGAGCAAGAGCAGAAGTTGCAGATACAACAACATGACTCAAAAATTGAAACCCTGCAGGTTAGTTACTGCTCCTCTGCTATCGTTTCATTTACCCTCCACTACTTTCAGTTTTAATGTACTTGTCTTTTAAATGTTTTCATGCATTATAATCATTTTTGTTTTGTTTTGTCTTTTTTTCCAGTTTGATACTCTAGCTTGTTATTTTCAACAACTATTGAATCCATAAGGTTCTTGACAACTGATGTGAGCATACTTTTGCATAGTTTTTGTGGATCTAGGAAATTTTAGAAGATGAGAAAAACCCAAATTTTTTAGTTCATGTCAATGGACAATGGTTATAACATCTTGAATTTTGAAATTTGCATCAATGTGCCAGGATTTTTGTTCGAAATTGCGGTTTTTTTCAGCAAAACCCTCATTATTGTTATAACAATTTTATGTTCATGATGTTAATTAACATCATTGGCACCTTTCTGATGTAGGCTGAACTAAAAAGCATCGAATCACAGCAGAATGAAGCCCATCTTTCGAATGAGGCTAAATCAACAATTAGCTTGGAATCAAGGACGGTGTCTCAATCAACTTCCAATTCGACAGCGGATGACATGGATTCTGTGTCTGTTACCAAGAAATTGGAAGAAGAGCTTTTAAAACGTGATACACTAATTGAGGTATGTCTTACTGACATCTTTTCCTTCTGAATTTTCTTTTGTGGCATCGTAATTATCATAGAAGTGAGGAGCTTTCTTTGAAAATGCAAATGCCAAGGATCATTTACCAATACATGTTCCCTTTTCCTCTGTATGTGGAGCTACTGCCTCCTGATACTCATTCTAGCCAAACTGTAGTTATACTGTTGTATGCTTGTGTTTGTTATTATTGTCATATTTTTTTGACTTTTCTATTCTTTAAAATTTACTAGCTCCTTTCAAATATGTTGTATTTAAAATGTGCGTGCTTTCTTTTTCAGAGATTGCATGAAGAAAATGAGAAATTATTTCAAAGATTGACAGAAAAAGCAACTTCTGCTGGATCACCGCAGGTTTGTTTTATTTTGAGAATGAAATATGACTTTGATGATTTTTCGTTATTGGACAACGTATGATGGAAACAATAATTTCTCATCCTGATGCCTTACTCTCGTAGGTATCAATTCCCTCGCCGAAATTAACTAATATTCAGGCTGGAAACCCGGGGAGGTAAATTTGTAGCCCTATTTGGATTCTTTTTGATTGTTTCTGCTCTTTTTGATAATCTCTTTATCTTTCATGATTCCTAGTGATTTTTTTTTCCTTGATTCTGTTTCCAGGAATGATTATATTAGTAAAGGACATTCAATGGATATGGTCCCTGTGCCTCCAGCCACCAATAAGAACGAGGGCACTGTTGCCTTGGTTAAGTCAGGTGCTGAGAAGGTCAAGACAACCCCGGCTGGGGAATATCTTACTTCTGCCCTGAATGACTTTGATTCCGAAAATTACAACAGTCTTGCCACCATATCAGATGGAGCTAACAAGCTGTTGATGCTGGTATGCTTTCATTTCACATTCTTTTTTTCCAAAAAAATAATAAAAACAAGCTCCAAATTGGATCATAAATATTTTTGATTCTCTTTATTTGAGATATGTGGTTGCAACGTTGTAGGTTTTGGCTGCAGTCATCAAGGCAGGTGCTTCAAGAGAACATGAGATACTTTCTGAAATAAGAGATGCTGTCATTGCATTTATTCGTAAGATGGAGCCAAAGAGGGTAATGGATACTGTGCTTGTTTCCCGTGTTAGGATTTTGTATTTAAGGTCTTTGCTCTCCAGATCACCGGAGTTGCAATCTATCAAGGTAATTAATGATGTATAAATAAGTGTTTATGAATGAGCCATCAGTAGCTCCATATTTGGGATTAAGTTGTATAGCTCTCCCTTAACCATATTTTTTTTTCTTTCCAATTTTTAGATTCCTCCTGTTGAGCGCTTTCTGGAGAAGGCTAATTCTGGACGCAGCAGAAGCTCCAGCAGGGGTAGCAGCCCAGGGCGATCTCCTTTACATTATGATTCCAACATGAGGAATGCACTTGTTGATGGACGGATCCAACCCTTCAAAATAAATATAAAGCCCGAAAAGAAATCCAAGTTATCATCTGTTGTCCTAAAGATACGTGGAATTGATCAGGTGTGTTTGGCATTAATTTTAAAGACTTTTTTCTCTGCTGATGATCTTCCATTATAAATATGGATGAGGGTTCAAGTAGCATTTTACTAGCTTAGTCATTTATGGCTTGAAACCAAAATGTACAGGAAACATGGAGACATCACGTGACGGGTGGCAAGCTTAGAGAAATCACTGAAGAAGCCAAAACGTATGCAGTTGGAAACAAGGCTCTTGCTGCTTTGGTTGTTCACACTCCTACGGGTGAGCTGCTGCGCCAAATCAGATCTTGGCTTGCAGACAACTTCGACTTTCTGTCTGTCATTTCAGATGATGCTTTGGGGGGGCAAACTGGTGAATTAGAGCTACTTTCTACTGCAATAACGGATGGCTGGATGGCTGGACTTGGTGCTGCTGTGTCTCCCAGTACTGATGCTCTTGGTCAGCTTTTAGGGGAGTATGCAAAGCGCGTATATAATTCTCAATTGCAGCACTTGAAGGTATCCCAGACTTTATTAAATAATAATTTTGATTATAATGCAGCCTGATTTTACTGAAAATAGTCTCTCTCCTGGAATTCTTTCAAAAGTCTTGATATGAATTCTAATAATGTCAACAATATTTGGTCTTTTTTATCAGGACATTGCTGGTACCTTGGCAACTGAAGTGGCAGAAGACCCAGCACAAGTAGCAAAACTGCGTTCCGCTTTAGAATCCGTTGATCACAAGAGAAGAAAGGTAATCCATTTAGCTCAGGGCAACCATCTTTTTTCTATTATTCTTTTTAATATTTATTTTCAAATACATTTTCTTTCTCTCTCCTTTTCCTCTTCTTTCTATCAATGCCAAAATGAAGCTTAATCCTTTTATCAGTAGCACGAGTGCTGTATTGAGATATTTTAGTGTGGTGACTTTTCTCGAGTGGAGCATGTCCTTCAAGTTTTGAATCTTTCTCACGGCATAGTATTATTTCATTCATAATCAGCTATTGCAGCAAATGAGAAGTGATGAAGCATTGTTGACTTTACAAGATGGTGGTTCACCTATTCGGAATCCTTCTACTGCTGCTGAGGATGCACGCCTGGCATCTCTAATTTCCCTTGATGGCATACTAAAGCAAGTCAAGGTTTTCAACTTTTCTTATGACTTTCAATAGCTGGGTTACTATAAAATGTGACCCAATCAAAACTTTAATAATATGTGATGTGCAGGATATTACGAGGATGTCCTCCGTGAACAGACTTACTAAAAGTAAGAAAAAAGCATTGCTTGAGTCTTTGGAGGAACTTGCAGAACGGATGCCTTCCCTGCTTGACATAGATCAGCGGTGTGCCCAGACAAACATTGCAGAAGCTCGTCATGCTGTAGAGGTAAGAAATCCATCTCTAAGTTTGGAAGAGACAAAAAAGGAATAAATTTTGGAATGGAGAAAGTAAATGTTTAGTGGTGGTGGCATGTGTCATGGAAACTCGAGGACATTGTGTCATTTTATACCATCATCACTCGTAATGCGACGACTTTCAAAAATTGGGCTCTTTTTGTGGAAAAGGAGGGATTAAGAATTAGATTAAAGCCATGATCTCAACATATTTAATTTCATTTTTAAGAATGTGTAGGGAAGAAACTCTTTCCGAATGCTTTACTGAATATCCCCATTATATTTTCAGTTTTTTGTGTCACGAGAATTATAGAACTATTTTGTTTGCTTAAAATAATTACCTACTGTTACACAGTCAATTCCTGAGGAGGATGACCTGCTTCAAGAAACATCAGTTGCTTCGAAAAGGTCTACTGATCTGGGTTCAGGTGCTGAAATTGATGTGGCCCAGTGGAATGTCCTTCAATTCAATACGGGCTCCACGACCCCTTTCATCATCAAATGTGGGGCCAACTCAAATTCTGAGCTGGTTATCAAAGCTGATGCCCGAGTTCAAGAATCCAAAGGTGGTGAGATTGTCAGGGTTGTTCCAAGACCCACCGTTTTAGAAAATATGAGTTTGGAGGAGATGAAAGAGGTGTTCAATCAACTTCCTGAGGCTTTAAGCTTGCTTGCCCTAGCTAGGACATCGGACGGGACCCGGGCTCGGTATTCAAGATTGTACAGGACTCTAGCCATGAAGGTTCCAGCCCTAAGGGACCTTGTTGGCGAGCTAGAAAAGGGGGGAGAACTTAAAGATGTGAAATCATGATTGCAAAAGGTAAGTCTTTTGGAGGAGATCCTCTCGTGTTTGTTGTATTTAATTGCAATTTCAGAGTGTAATATATTGCGAGAGTTTGTTTATTTGGAATTGCAGTGTTGAACGTGTATTTTAGTTATGCATTCCTCTGACATGCATTGAAAGATTGTATCGTACAATATTACAATGCACATAAGGTGTGCAACTTTCGGCAAGATTTGCATATATCAGCACTTATGAAGTAAATCTTTTTTCCCGGTGTAATCTATCTAGCATGGAGTATTATTTTTTGTTACATGGAATTCTTTGATGCTACATGTAACTAAAAATTTGGTAGCAGGGTTGGCGGTTCAAAAAAGTTAACCAAGTTCTTCACGGTTATTCATGTTTTCATTGTTATTATTTCATTTCATTTCAATTTTTTTTTATTTATAAATCTATATTTTTTATGAAGGTGAACATGACTGAGCAACCAGCTTAACTAGGTGTTTCAAAGAAAAGAAAAAAAAGGTTTTAACTACGAGTTAATTGTTGATATAAATTTTACATACCCATTGGACGTTTGTATGTTGACCCGATTTAGCATAGCGTTTTTCAACAATTTTAGTTTCGAATTTACTATTGGAAAAACAATGCTCTTTCAGTTTCAAAAAAAAGAAATTTATTTCGAACTAATGGTCAATTTGCGTTGTACTCGATTTTAAGATTCAAAAAAATATATTTTTCTAGAATAGAGAAAGTAAAAAAAAAATAATTTAAGTATATCATAACTAAGTACATTTTAAAATTTTAATGCATATAATGCGACAAAGATATATAAGAGAAATTATTTAGATCATTACACAAGCCTTCAAATTTTAATGAACACACAGCAAAAACAAAAACGAGTTAAACCTAAGATTGATTTCCAACCTTGTGTTCAATTTTGGTTATGTGGACAGGAACTGGAAAAAAGTTATTTTCAGGTTAAATCCAATTAGTCAGAACTCTGATATTTGTAATATTCTGCCCCTTTTACTAATAGACTGGTAATTTTACAAACACTAAGTTTAACTTTTTTATTTATTCTTTTATAGAAATCTATTACCAAAAAGAAAACTTTTTTCAAAAAAAAAAAAAAAAAAACCCTTCTTAGAAAGCTTTTATTTTTTATTTATTATTTTATAGAAATCTATTACCAAAAAGAAAACTTTTTTCAGAAAGAGAATATTATTTGTTGATATGTTTTGTTTTTTTTCCTATTATAAAAGCTCCCAAATGTAGTTTCTATACATTTAAACATTTTCATTAATAGAGCTTTAACAAGAAAGACCATGTCCAAGTACGCTAAACACTAACCTAAAAGAAAGATCCGTTTCTTCCATTCAATTCAATCACCTCCTCTTTCTTCCGTCTCCCCCTCTCACACGCACGGACAGATAACCACGGAGAAGTGACGTCGCGGAGATGAATAATAGATCATCACCACCCGAACCATTACTCGAAGCCGCCGAATACTATCTCTCTCGCCGCAACTTCGACAGCTCCCGGACCTATGCCCTACGCGCCCTTCAATCCAACGCCAACCTCCCCGCCGCCGCTCAAATCCTCGCCGTCGCGGAAGTTCTCGCTGCCTCCGAGACCCGCATTTCCGAAACCCTGCCCGACTGGTACGCAATCTTGCAAGTCTATCGCTATTCTCAAGACACTCATCTCATTAAGACCCAATTCAAGAAACTAATTCTCCTCTTAGACCATAACGACAAGTCCCCATTAGCCCAAGAAGCTTTTAAGCTTGTTTATGATGCATACTCTGTGTTGTCAAACCCTAATAAGAAAGCCCAATATGATGATGAGCTTCAAATGTGTGAGTTTGGGGTAGTACATGTTGATACCATGTGGACATTGTGTCCCTACTGTTATTATTTGTATGAGTATGCTAGGGTTTATGAGGATTGTTGTTTAAGGTGTCAGAATTGTGGAAGAGGGTTTCAGGCGGTGGCGGTTAAGGAGATGATGCCACGGTTGGAGGATGTGGAGAAAGGGTTTAGCTGTATGGGGGTTTTCCCACTAGGGTTTGATGGGGTAGGGAGAAATGTGGGTTCTTCGTGGAACCCGTTTACGCCGTTGCTTAAGGTGAATGAGGATGTTGTGAAGAGGAATGGTATGAGTGGGGTTAATGAGAGATTTGTTGATATATCTGATGAAAGTAATGATTCGAGTGATAATGATATAGAAGGGAATGACGAATGGGTTGCGAATCCGGTGATGAAGAGGAGGAAAAATTCGTTGGCAAAGAATCCAAAGAAAATGTTGGGGAAAGGGACCAGGATTGGAAAATTCAAGGATGTTCCTCAGAACGGAGAGAAATTGGATTTGAACGCGCAAGCCTTTGAAGAGGACGATGGCAATGGTAATGGCAACGACAATGGCAACGGCAATGTGTTTGGGGGTGTGGGAGGAGTGGAGATGGGAAGCGGGCCAGAGTTTGATATGAGTGGAGTCCAATTTTTTCCGGGGGATGATGATATCTTTGTTGGTTTTCCAGATTGCTTCTGATGTGTGAAGTTATGAAGATTTGGATCTTATTTATGTTCATAATGTTCTCTAGGAATGGTGGTAATGCAGATGACAACCACACTTTTGTTTCAGTAGGGGATTGCATCATTGTCAAATGGTAATGCAAATATTTACATCTTAGTGACTGACTTTATCTTCTATTTTGGCTATGAATGTTTTGATTTCGCTCCATGAATTTCTTCCATCTAGTAATTAGATATCACAGTACTTGTTTGTGTTATTTAGTCTTGGTGATCATATTAGTTCAGTTGCGGAGTGCAGAATTAACAGTTGAGCAATTCTGTCTCTTTGAAAGAGTTCTATGTTGAATTGCTCTTATCATGCCAGCTCTTCCACAGGTCTTACAAATAATATGCTGTTTGATGCTTTTCTTTCCTGCTAATTTATGCTATTTGATACTTGCGGACTATAACAAACTAATACAAACTCCGCCTTGATAAGTAGATAACATATCAAGGATAACAGAGCTCTGGCTTTAGATTATCTAAGGGGTCGAATACTGGTAGTAATTTTGAAACATTAAGATTTGCATCAAACCTGGAATTCTTATGTCTTTTCAAGCATTCTGCCGTCATCTTTTGCAGATATTATCCAGATGTCTTGATTGTTCACACCGATCGGTGTTGTCTCTATTGCTTAAGTGGTACCTACAACAGTCAAATAGTTGTGTAACTTTTGGCACAAAATGAAGTTGAAACGTCAGATGTTGATGCCTCAATCTAGGATTAGGGTATATGTAAGAAGCAAGGATTCCTGGTGGGGTGGGGTGTGGGTGCGTGACACTGGGATACGGAGATTCACCAAATCTTTAATATTAAGGATTTGGGCGCGGCAAGGATATGTCGCCTATTGAATTATTAAATATAGGTATATGTGATTAAAAAAAATATTTACAAAACTAGTAATATGAACAAATACTACTATGCCCACTTAAAAATAACTATTATTATTATTATTATTATTATTCTCTTTCGTATGAGAAAAGAAAAATACTAGTAATGTGTTGTAGACATGGTATGCATTTTCTAGAAAGTTATGAAAACATAGTAACATACTATTAATAATATATATATATATATTTTTTTGTCTATATTACTGATTGTGTTTGTATCCTGACGAATCCCCATGAGGATATGGAAATTGGCGCACCGGTGTGGTCTCTTAAAGTTTTCCCCAAGCACCCAAGAACTCAGTGTGGGAGTACAAGGATACGACACTAAAGTGAAGAGTCCGTGCTTCCTAATATATATATGTGTGTGTGTGTGTGATATGTGTTAATTGCTATTATTTTTGTTTTGCTTGCTTATTAAACCCATCAACTGGTGTATTATATGGGCACGTTTCCTCGTGGCCAGGGGCGGAACCACGCCAGCATATGGCAAGGGTGGCCAATTGTTTTTTGGCTACACTAGGTTTTAGAGATTTTCTTTTTCTTTTCAAGTAATAGTTTAAATATATATTAAATGCATATTTACTTAATTTTAAAATGTTTTGGAGTTATTTTGAGTGAAAAAAAGAAGTTCTTAGGTGGTAACTGTAATTAATTAAATGTATCATACTAGATAGAAAAGGAAAATACACTAAAACCTAACTAGTAAAACAAAAATTAGAATCTCAACGACCGCATGCTATACTGCATCTCCGCCTTGCCTAACAATTTAAGGCAATGTGTAGACTTTCAAGTATATGATTATATGGCACTTCGTTTACTATGATGTTTATGTAACCATGTAGAGTTTCAATTTTGTTTTCTTCTTAGTTTGAGTACTTGTATATAAAGTCATTTGTTTGATCAATTTTTTTCTTCTTCTTAAACATATAATTAATCGTTTTAATAATAAATATAAATTTATTTAACATACATTATACATATAAAATAATTAATGTCTGGAAAATCAATTAGAATAATATTACATTTATGCTAATTATAGATTACATATTTTGATGGGTAATATCATTTTTGGTCTATGTACTAATACTCAATGTACAAATTGGTCACAAAATTAATTTTTTGTAGAAACGGCTAACCGTACTTGATAATTTGGTACACTCCATTAACAATTTCGTCTGTTGCTTTGACTTTTAATGGTTTGTCTATGTGATTGTGCAACATATAAAAGAGAACATAAATTCTTGTCAGATTAAATACCAAAGTGGTCACTGTACTAATATTCAATGTCAAATTGAGCACAAAACAATTTTTTTTTTATACAAACGACTAATTGTACTTGATAATTTGGTATATTTTGTTAGTATTTTCGTCAAACGAGTTGACTTTAGACAACCAATTTATGTTAGTTTGCTGCGTTGGATAGAGAATACCAATTTCTATTCACATAGATAATACATGCTATCAAATACATGTGAAATTAAAAATTAAGCATGCTAGTAAATTCAAAATATTAATATAAAATCAAATTACAATTGGGAAAATAATTTTAGAATATAAAATAATCAAAAAAATGTTAAAACTAATAAATGATATTAGATTTTAAAATAGTAAATAACATCATTAAATTTTCTAAAAATTAATAAAATTCTCTATTTATTCAAGTTCTTATTGTTTATATGGATGGATTATCAACAAAATATTTTAAAAACTATTATTAGAGTAATCTTTAGTCAACTTTAGCTATAGCATGCCATATATTCACTTTTTTCAATTAAAAATGTCTTACCAAATTAAACTTATTTAAAAATAAAATTATTTTTATATTACTAATGGTTACTTAAAGTTATTTTATATATTATGTGAGTATACTGAAAATAATACTACAATGTATTCCCTCATTTCTATTTTAATTGTCCTAATTGAGAATCACACGTTTATTAAAAAAAAAGTAATTTCTCAAAAATATCATTTTTATCTTAACCAATGAGAATAATTTATTATATGTAGTAAAATGAGAGACAAAGTTCAATGAGGATAAATGAGTTTTATTGTTTGAATATGTTATAGTTTTAATGAGAGAGTTAACTAATTAAACATGGGTAGAGTTTGAAAAATGTGACAAAAAATTGTATATTAAAGGAAAGTGATTAATAAATTGGAATAAATCAAAAGGGAAACTAAGACAAATAAAATAGAATTGAGAGAGTATAATTTTTTGTTTTAGAGATCAATCTGATTATTAGTTCAGTGATCACTTTAATATTTTTTCTAACGAGTAAAATATTAACTGCTATGTCACCCAATTATATCACGCCATGTGGATTTCATGTTAACAAAATTAATTGATTTTTTTTAACAAATGTACAAAAGTTAAAATTCAACGAATTAATTATACAAAAAATAATTTCAATAATCAATTTAAACATTAGAAATTAATACAATAATTACTTTAATATTTACCAGATATTGTGATAAAGTCATTGACGGGTGCAAACAATATATTACTTCACTTTCAGTCACTTGGACAAAGTACACAATTGACGTGTCACTATTTACTTCCATTCATTCCTCATATTGTACACCACATGAATCTCCTTTCTACGTTCATTTTGTTTGCCAGGACCCGAATTAGACACGATAATCACCATTCACACTAGGCTTTAAAGACAGAAAATTGAACAATCAATTGTGGTTCAAACCCGAATGAACCGGACTTAACCGTGACCCAGAGACTGGTTCGGCGAGTTGAACGGTCCAACGAATTTGACGGGTTTTTGAAGCAAATTAGCAGCCATCCGGTTCCGGTTGAACCGCTTAAATAAGCAAATGATACTCTATTTTATAGCTCTACGACACTGGGCATATTTTGGAAATCGATATATTTTCCAATTGATCTCAGTTTCAAATCAGTACAAACCTTCTACTTGAGCTTGTACGGAATATATTTACAAATATATATTAAGCTCTTGCAAGTTTTCTACTGAACTTAATCGAGTTTAATAAAAACTTACTTTCTTTCTTACTTGTACTGAATTATTATATCATGATGTTATCGGGCACCTCTTCGTCAGCTGGTCCATAGTCAAAATTCTGGGCTCAGTTTTCCGACCTACATATTATAATAATTAGAGAAAACCAATGAACTCAGAAATAAACACAGCATCATTCAGCCTCAAACCCATAAGAATAATCCATTTTATATTTAAATGAAGATCAAGGTAAACAACAGAAAATGGACTGTTTTTCCCTATGTTGTAATCATAAAAAATGGGTGCACAGACAACTGTTCGCTCAACAATATTCTTGGGCTCTTTTGCCTGACATCCTTTAGTTTAATTTTACCGAGTGTCCTGGAGTACTGTCAATTTCAAATTTTCAAGCTTGTCTATTGAGTTAAAAAGAAGAAGAGAGAACCACATCCAAGCCCCTGATCTACAAGAAATTCTCAATGTTGAGTTCCATGAAAGAGCATGGATCAGCGATCGCGAAGTTTTCCAGGACCTGAAACACAGTGATCAAAATTAGTCCTACTCATACTGTTGTCCTTCTAATTGCCTTCAAATTTTTTTTTGGAAAGTAACGCATGACCGAAGTTTCAATTCACACTTGATATCTGGATCAAGGGGCAGGCCAAAATATTAGCTAGCGTGTGCGTGTGTGTTGATTCGATCCAAATAGAAAATAAGAAAGGAAAACAATATCCAGATTAAAATTTAACAAATAAGTGATGAATGAACTACCTGGGGATGTACAATACCGAAAGTGCCTATATGCTTTCCTTTGTAGATGATGCTAGCTTGTCTACCCTGAAGAAACTCAGGCTCCTTCACCATATATCAAGCAGTCATATAAGGACATCAATTTCCAAAACATGTATGCATGGTAGTTTCAAAAAGATTAAATTGTGTAGACAAAACTTACTTTTGAACATTTAATTTAGTAACCTGTATTATCCTCGGATACCACGAATGGGGTTCCAGTTACCTCCATGATTCTATCCACCAGGCCATGAAGTAGCTGTTTAGAATACCAAGAGGATCAGATAACAATTGAACACCACTTAGCTTTAATAGACATCTATAGGAAAGATGCGAAAGGAAAACAGATTCGGAAACAAATTCAGGAGAGATGAATAACTATTGTGTTGACTTCAGACTACAGCAATATATAACAAGAATAGTTTCTTTTGATAAATAAAATATTTATTCTAAAGGGGGCACCAAGTGGTGCTACCCAAGTACATCAGAAGCGACACAAAGCAGGAAATACTGGACATGCACAACCAGATGTCAAAAAGCAGTTATCCGTATGAAACTGTAAATTAAGGTTCCCAAGGGAAAAGCTAAAGCACATTGTTACTTGAAAAAAATACCACTCACATTTTCACCACATGACAGAAATTATTCAGCAGCTAGAGGAGATCAAATTGTAGCCAGAGAAATTGTACCTCAAATCCTGAGGTAGCACCACAATAAAGAGCTGCAAGTTGGCGACGATTTGTCGCACCAACATCCTTCGATTCGTCCAGAAGTGCTATATCACCCACTTCAAATTGTATCTATTATCAGGACTAAAATCACAGACTCTTCCAGTGACAAAGCAACTAGCATTCATAAGAATAAACTCACCTTTATAGGCTTTGGATGGTCTTTATTGTGTCCAACAATTTTCAATAATCCAGGCATGAGAGTAGTCTGGACAGCCTAAGAGATGCAGCAGTTACCCAATTAAACGTGTTAGCTACATAAGTAATTTTAAAAATGAAATATACAATTGCTTGAAATCTAAAAGCAAAGAAAGATCATTATAAATGATGTAAGCATCGCATGGGCTAAACGTTTTGAACTTTAAAAATAAAAGAAGCGTAGAAAGAAAAAGCATGCCAAGAGAAATACGGTGGTTTTCAATTCTTTTAGAGGGAGAATGTGAGGGCCCAACAAAAATAGGCACGTGAACCTCAAGATTCATTATAATGACAATTGGGAACTTATGGTACTAAAGTACTAAACAAGGTCCAGTAATGTTGAAGGGAACCTGGAGAGGAGCCAGAACAACCAAATTGTAGCTATATTCTGACTTAGGATTTCTAGCCAAAGCAATAAGACCGTTACACGAAGCCAGCAAGCCCGATAGGGTAGATGTGAAGTAGTGAGTCAGTTCCCAGGATCTACACCAAAATCAGGCTTCTTGGACTTGGAAGATTTTGGGAGCGTTTATCATCTTTTTGTTTTGTCTGTTGTCTTCACACGCGTACTTTAAAGGTAAGGTGGTGAGGGGAACACATCAAGATATATACATGATAATATGACCAACATTTAGTCCAAAGACATTAAGAGGACCAAACAAACCTCAAAATCAGAAGAGCGAGGATTTCCGATTTCCACCGCCTTTGATTGGTCATCTTTACGGTTCAGCATAGTAAAATTCTCTTTGTAAGAGCATAATATAAATGTCAACACCTCTGTGTAACCATTCATTGCAATCTACAAGGAAAACAAACAAAAAGAGAAGTCAACCATAAAGGCATGAAAAGAATAAAAGATAGCATATATTATTAGGGAAAAAAGGATAAGTTATATAGCATTAATGTATAGAAACCAAAATATTCCATGTGACAATAATTTCTCGTAAAACATTTTATTTTGATAAGAGAAGAAGCTTTATTAGATGGAAAAAAGAAAGTACAATGGAGGACACGAAGTCCTCCAAAGAAATATAAGGGTGAAAGCCACCAAAAAAAAAAGAAAAGAAAAGAAAAGAAAATATTGATTTTCTCTCAAGATCATAAGATGCACGAAACATTTTACAAAATATAAGAATTATGATTTATCTAATCCAGTTCCACCTAATTTGGATGTAGTCCCTTAGGAGAATAAGCATGGACTGGATACTACAAGGTCAGATTCTTTAAGATCACTTACCAAACAGTACAAGCTTGTAACAGACAGAAACAACTACGGAAATTAGTAAAAAAAATAAATATAAAATACTATGAATCTATCACACTGGATATTGAGAAGCAAGTTGATGTGATGGGATATAATAACTGAAAATAATAGCATACACAACTGAAGTAAGCAAACAGTCCTTAGGGCAGAAGCATTTGTCCAGAACAATCATACCTCTTATGATAATCTATGACCGGTAACACGGGGGGTGAATCTGCAATTATGTGCAAGAGCTTCTTCAGCTTCAAATCTGACTGCCAAATTGAAAAACAAAAGAATATCAACGACATGTTTAAATACTCTCAAGATTCCAATAAAATACGAGAAATGTCCTCCAGAGGGGGTGCACATATGGAACAATATGAGAATCAGTTGAATTTCAAAGAGCACTACCAGGTCCAAGCCAACAAAGTTAGAACTTACTTTGTCAAACTCCATCAGCTCATCTGCTCGGTAGCTTTTCACCTACATAAAAGTCCAAATAAGGTTCAGCACTAGAGTAAGCAATATAAAGTTATTTTCTACGAAAACTACATTTAAGAAAAATTAGATCAAGAAGTTAAGGAACACGAGAAAGAATAGGAATCATGAAAACTAGAGAACTTCGGTTCCAATCCCCAAATTTTTATCCAACTTTACCAATCAACAAGAAAATAAAAATATAGAACCCAAATGAGGTGCAGCAAAACCTTGGGTAAACAATTCGAGTACGAACTAATTAACCAAAAAACGCATCACAACTGGGAAGTAAAGGGGAAATACATGTGTGACTTTACATTTAACATTAGATGCAGAATTTATGGAGTAGACTGATACTATATCTAGGTCAATTGAAGAGCTAGAGAGTTCCTGTTTTCATTCTAGTTTTAGTCTTTGATAAGTATCAAAATAGAAGTCGTTACCTGTTTCAGTGGGACGAAGTTTATGTCTGAAGGCAATAAAGCCTGGGGGAAACAAAAGACGAGATAAATATAAGTAATGATGCAAACATCACCTTAGATAACTCTAACGAGCTAAATATATACATTCTTTTTAAATACAATATTTTGTGAGGCACACTACATCCTTCAAGCTATATACTTTTAACGTCTAATTAGAATAAACAATTGGGGAATGTTCTGCTTTGCCAAGTACAAGCTGACTCCATCAAGCATTGTAGCTTTCTTAGTTTGGATAAAAGAGAAAACACTGCTACATATGGGTGCACTTATTACGCTGGGGATTATTACCAATAATTTGAGACTGAAAACAAGAAATTTCTTTGATGAAGATCAAGGAAAAATATCGCCACATATCGACTAGAAAAAACATCAGAGGTGCATGCATGCCTTTTCCAGAGTTCAGAGTCTTTGCTGTTCTTTTAGCTCACTCTCATCTCCTAATTAAAAACTACCTCCGTCCCCCAAGAATGAATTAACTACAATTTTCACGCAAATTAAAAAGCTAATTCAGAGGAATATAAATTTAGTTCCAAGTTATCCTTTTTCTTTGATAAGTAATAAGATTCATTCAATAAGCGACACCAAAGGGGGGTGACATCCCACCACACACGTGTGTAACTTGGAGACACACAATGTATCCAAGTTATCCTTATGTTTGGCTTATATATAATTCTAGTCAATTTGAACTGAAAGTCAAACTAGGCCAGTTTTTTATAGGACGGAGGAAGTTGAAGATAAAAAAGGATGTAAAGCTTCATTAGACCCTCAATGCATACTTAATGGGCATTTGTTAAGATCACATATAGATATAGAATCCTTTGCTGTCAGATGCCAAGTTTCCAAAAGATAAAGGTAATGAACCTTGCGAAAGAACTTTCAAAATAAGCACCAAAACTGACCTCATATGTGAAAGGACCTTCTATCGTATCCAAGTCATGCGTCCCAATGGCAACCAGGGTTTGTCGCCTAGAAAATAAAAAAAAGAAGAATGAGAAATTAAGCAAGGAGATGGAACCGCCAACACCATCATGATAAGCGAAAAAAGATGCTCTATTCCACTCTGAATTCATTAGTATTAAGTATTACTCTGAAGGTTCTCACTTAAATTCACAGTTATGGTACATTAAAGTCATGGAACAAATTAGGCACTGAAACACGAGCACCACGAACAGTGGAGGTGAACAAAAATGATATGAAAAACCTCATTCAGATTTTAAAGGTTCGATAAATTTCTTTTCTTTTGATATATCATCTAAGTCACCTGGAGTTTATCAACCTTCTAAAGAAAAGAAGTTTATTAAAATGATATATAGTGCTTTCTGAATGCAAGCAGACCAGTACCTCACAAACTCCTAGAAGTGCCAAAAGGCATGGGTACCTAGAGGCACACTCAATGGTGCTTCTAGCTCATTATTTCTAGTATATAATTGTTTATAATTTACAGAAATGAATAGCAGGCAGATTAGTTTCATCTGAAAAAGAAAAACCGTTACTTACAGAAGACAAGTATACATGACTTTTCTTATACTGAAATTGTATCACAGAAGTGTTAGTTTCAGCCTACCCAAGTCATTTACGATAAAGGTGTTCTTGACTGTGACTATAACTTAATTTCCTATTCATGATTGAATAGTATCTATAGGACCAAACAAGCGACTAAGTTTAAAGTACTAACACAACCTTTTATTATATAGATGACCGTTCTAAGAACAAATAATTCTTCATTATGTTTTGATAAGCATTCTAAGCAAAAATTGTATAAAAAGAAGTTTTAATTGACAATGTTGATGCACCACATAATTTACTGTTAGGCAGGTCATATGAAAGTAGAAACAATGATCAAGCCAAGCCAAATTTGTAATTGAGTTTTGTATGATATAAGCCATACCGGCAGATATTCTGATGAAGCCTATCTTGAAGATCAATAAAGCTGTTATATTTTGCTTCATCAAAAGTTGTATCTCTCAAAACAGCACATACAATATAGGGCTGAATCTCAGAAGTCTGCAACAAGAAAGGAAAAAAAAAAAAAAAAGATAACATATAAGCTCTAACCTGTATGGTGGTTTGTTCAAAGATCCACATGTATTGAATTTTTTGTCTTCTGTTAAAAACACACCTTTGGTTTAACAAACATCTTGAGCATGGATTCCCTACTAATGTTGGTGACTGTATATTTAGGTACTGGATCGAGGCCGATAAATATGCGGAGGGATATGACAAGGCCCTCAAGGCAGAGCAAATCATATCTGCAGGCCAGGCCTAATAAAAAGTTAGGGTCGTCAATGTGCACGATTGTCAATTATATATTATTATGTTAACAAGGCTTGCAAACATCTAATGGTTTAATAATATAAGTCCAGGTCTCTGTAATTAACCATCATGCTTATCAAAATTAATGACGTTACCTATTAGCCGGGACTTCTATTTTGTAAATGTCTTTTTCGTCTTCTGCCACATCTTCATCCAAGTGCTTTTCCTTCCTTATGATTGCCTTCTCAGTTGTCTGTCATATTGAATTCGTATTTTATAATACAAGAGCAAGATTAAAAGTGTTTGTGCGTATGCAGATATGTGTTACTACAAGTACTTACCCACAGCATCGAGCTCAATGCCAAAACAGAAGCACAACTCATCGAACTCTCCTTGTGCTAGAAATTGTGAAATGTAAGATGATCAATTAATTTTATTCACTATTTGTACCAGTGAATGAAACGAGGACACGACAGGTACAATAAATGTATACCCCAATATCAATATATTTGTGTAACAAATGATGTCATTTTCTTGAAAACGCCCTTGGGATACATTATAACGGATATACATGACAATGCACCTACATTTTTCTCAAATGGAAATATAAAAATTTAAAAAGCAATAAGAAAAAAAACATACTGTACGTGCAGCCAAGGGCTTCAAAGAGACGATCTCTTCCAACACTGACAGTAGGCATGATGATGGTTACCACAAGTTCACCAAGCTGGGAACGTGTATAGCAATTCTACAATGTCACTGTGGAGTCAAAATAAATCCCAATTATTTGATCAATTTCACATACTCGTCCCACAAACAGAGTCCCAATTGAAAATTTTCTGAAAATGAAATTGGCATGGTGAATTTTGAGTGCTATCTTCTAGTATCATCTTTCAAAACGGAGAAATGAAACTCTTTTCAAAGCTGCGTGCTGGATTTCAGTGGGTTGAGTGTAGACTGTCGATGATGAACGAGTTATTAGACTTCGGTTCAAATTTTTCTGTTGTAAATTGAACGCAAATATGAAACTGGGGCAGTACATGGCGGGTCGGTCCGGATTGGGGTCGGGTATGAGACGAAACTGGGTTGATACGATATCGGGCTTAGCGCTTTCTGGGGCTGTCAATGGTAAAATATGAAGGTACCAATTGGAAACCTAAGGCCTAAAGTGGGTTGTGCTTTTTGTTGGGCTGGGCTGAGGGTCTAGATTAGGACTACTTTTTATTTTTAATTAGATTAGAGACTTTAAGAAGATAGTTTTTTTTTTTTTTTTTTTAATTTATTTTTAACCATATTGACTTATTAGTTTAATAGTGATTAAATGAAAATATATTTGCAATGTTAAACTAAATGAAATGATGTTATTTAGTATTACATTTAGTAAATATGAAAAACTTATTATGGAACAAACAAACTTTCTAATAAAATCTTTTGGTCATACTTCCCATT
>JAUMHB010076810.1:0-12541 GCA_032359685.1 Pittosporum tobira | reverse complement strand
TTAATTCATTTGGTTTGAGAATTGTAAATCAAGAGGTTGAATTTCCCTTAGATATGTTTATTGATTAGTTTGCTTGGGGACAAGTAAGAGTTTAAGATTGGGGAAATTTGATAAGAGCTATTTTGTACTTAATATTTTAATATCTTTTGCTCTTGATTTATTATTATTTGCTTCAAAAGTCCAATCAAATATGAAATAATTTTTATATTTTTATTTTGGATTGCTACTCCTTGTTTGGATGTTATTTTGTAGGTTTTTGGACCTATTTTCATGTAAATCTGGGCTTAGAATGGACAAGGAACGAATCTAGGGTAAAGAATGGCAAAACTATCAATAAAGGGATAAAATACAAATTTCCAGCAGCTCCCACAACCATGACCATAGCCACGGTCTGCCCGTGGAAGGCGTTCGGCATGATTTTTCACTTTCCTAATCCAATTCTGAAAGGGGTATCCGATTCAGACCATTCATGCACGAATTTTAGATAGATTCGGATTGTGTATCTGGTCCTATAAATAACATAAGTCTCAAATCAATTTGTGTGTCAATTATCATAATTCATAGCTAATAGTTTAGTTGTAGTATTGTAGAGACGGTGCTCGGTAGGGAGACTTCAACGCAAGGCGAAGGATTTCTGTATGAGTAACTATGGTTGTATCTATCTTTTCTATTTTCTTACTTAATATAATTATGTTCTAATTTTCTTTGTGCTAAGATTAGATAGATCATGCCCATGATTAATTAGATATACCATTTTATCATGCTTTTATGTGAGTTTATTATGTTGCGAGTTATATTTTATGTTCTTAATACTTTTAGATATCTGGCCAATGTTTAGATAAATTCTGTCAAATAGTTCAAATACCGAGATGAGAAGACTAGTGAGAGCTCATGTAAAACATAACCATAAATTAAATTTAGCTAGAGATAGTCTAGGTTGTTTGTGTAATTTCGGTAGTAACTATATCTAAACGAGTCGTGATGGTTAGTGAATCCGGGAATTTCCATAAAACTTAATGCTCTTCATATTATTTAAATTTCACATGGAGACTGTGGGTTTAATAATTGAAATAGGGGGGTTATAACTAGAGATAGAGTAGCAACTAATTTAGAAAAATTTCACTCTCACAACAGAATAAATTCCATAACTTGCATGATAAACCAATTGATCTGATTATGAATGTGTATGTGAAGTCAAAATCTTAGCACACTTTCTTATTATTGATTAAAACCCTAAAATTTATTAGTTAGTTTATTTAGTAATTAATTAGTTTCTTAAAAATCAAAATCGATCAAATTAGATAAGATAAAGAATAGTCAAAGTTGGTAAATAATTGATTTCAATCCTTGTGGGAATGATATTTTTATTACTACAATCTGATTAGTGTACACTTGCAATTCTCACCGATCATGGTACTAATTCTAGCTACCGGAGCATAGGTATCAAAATAATCAATACATTTCTTTTGTTTAAACCCTTTGGCCACAAGTCTTGCTTTAAACTTGTCAATGCATCCATCAGTTCTTAACTTTTTCTTGAATATTCATTTACATCCAAAGGGTTTACAACTAGGGGGTAAGTCTACTAATGTCCATGTATTATTTGCTAAAATATAATTTATTTCATTGTTAATGGCTTCTTGCCAGAAATTAGAATTCCTATAAGTCATTGCCTCTTTATATGTCATTGGATCTCTTTATGTACCTCCTTCAGAATATGTATCAATATTGTAAGTATAAGAAAGTGTGGTGTTCGTTAAATCACCTTCTACTAAATACATGTAGAAGTCATCACCATATGTTCTTTCAATTCTAGTTCTTTTACTTCTCCTTGGCTCATCATCTTCCTCAATTTCTTGATTTGGATGAAGTGTATCTTGATCCTCTATTTCAATGTCATCCTTTTTCCTTTTTCTAAAGAAAGAATTTTCATAAAATTATGCATCTTTAGATTTAATTATAATATTTTCTCTAATGGTCTCTGTTAATTCCATTGTCAAAAACCTATATGTTTTGGTATGAGCAGCATAACCAAGGAAAACTCATTCAACAGCCTTATGACCTAATTTAGGCCTTTTTGGATCAACAAGTCTTACTAATGTTGTACATCCCCATACTCTTAAGTAATAAAGAGAAGGTTTTCTTTTTTTTCCAATGTTCATAGGGAGAAATAATATTCCTTTTATGGGGTATTCTATTCTAAATAAAAAAAGAAGAAGTCATTATTGCTTTTCTCCATAAATTATTATGTATATTATAAGTAATTAACATAGTATTAACCATTTCGGTTAAGGTCTTATTCTTTCTTTCAGCTACTCCATTTTGAGGTGGATAATAAGGTGCTGAAGTTTGATGAATAATACCATGAGTTTCACAAAAATCATCATACTCAAAATATTCACCACCCATATCAGATCTAAGAATTTTAATTCTTTGACCCAATTGATTTTCAACCTCAGCCTTGAATACTTTGAATTTCTCCAAAGTTTCATCCTTAGTTTTTAACAAATAAATATAAGTATATTGTGAGCAATCATCAATAAAAGTAATGAAGTATCTTTTACCACCCTTAGTCAATATCTCATCTAATTTGCATATATCATAATGTATAAGTTCTATCAATTTGTACTTCGTTCTACACTTTTAAATGGTTTTTTGGCAATTTTGGATTTAACGCAAGTAGGACATTTTTCATGCAATTCAGAAAAATTCATTTGAAGAAGTAAATTTCAATTGCACATAGATTTTATACTACGAAAATTGACATGTCCTAATATAGCATGCGAAACATTCAAAGAAGTAATAATATAAACAAACGAACTACTTTCATTGACTGTGTTCAATTTATACATTCCATCGGAGACATATCATTTCCCAACATAGGTGCCTCCCTTTGATATTACAATATTGTCATATTTAAACAATAGTTTAAAACCATGTTAGTTCAATATACTAACAAAAATTAAATTCTTTTTAATCTCAGACACATGAAGTACATTGTTTAGCATGAAAGACTTTGTAGATGATAGTTGGATCACCACCTTGCCCTTGCCCAAAACTTGAGTCTTTGAAACATTTTCCATGAAAAGATCTTGATCTTTCACTGCCTCATAAGTTTTGAATATGTTCTTGTTCCTAGCGATGTGTTTGGTGGCACCAGAATCAATCCACCAAGCCAATTCATCTTCAATTAAGTTTGCCTCAGAAATCATTGCAGCAAAATCCATAGTTTCAACTATATTTGCATGATTTCTTTGCTTTATGTTTGGAGCACGAAAATATTTCTTGTAGTGACTTGTTTTGCGGCATTTCCAGCAAGCAATCCTCGGTTTTCTCACTACACGCTTTCTTTTAGATGGATACTTCTTTTTAGAATCTCCATCCGTCTCTTCATACTTCTTTTTCTTGTTCCTATGTTTGGAATTTTCCGCAACTATAACTTTAGAGGATTTCTCATCTATTTGTATTTTATCCATTTTTCTAGAACATGGACATTGCTTCCTTTTTCTATTTGAGTTCCTTCCTAGTTTCTTTCCAACTTATTGGTAACTTTAAAATAATTGTAGAAACTTGGAAGGTCTCATCAAGCATATGTCCTTCAGTAATAACTTGATTCATTATGAGTTGCAGTTCATAAACCTGTGGCAACAATGGTTTGTTATCAATCAATATAAATTCATAAATATTTGTTACTAAGAATTTTTGATTGGCAGCATCATCAACTTTGTATTCGATGTTGATATTGTCCCATATTTCTTTTGTTGTTTTTTCGGTGAAGTTTTGCTCATATACATCATAAAGGGAGTTCACATCCCATTGAAAATTGTTCCTTGGCACATGAAGTCATCATCCTTTCACTTGAGTAGTGCTTCAGTTTCCTCCTTCATTGTTACCTCTTTGTTTGCATATTTTGGCTTTGAACTTTCCAGAATGTATGCCAATCTATGCTGTCAAAGATAGAAGTACATCCTCCCCCTCTAGTGTCTAAAAAAATTGCCATCAAATCTTTCCTTCTTGAATATACTGTTGTTTGAATCGTGATCAGCCTTCTTGTTTCCTTATAAGAATTATCAGCAAAATAAAAAATTATCTTAAGTTTGTTGAAAATCTGTTGTTGAGAATATCTTGTGATGATGTTGAACTGCTACAAATAAACTTCGGTTAGATGGCATAAGTAGAGTGATGGTCACTTTTTCCTTAAGACAATTTTCGTCCTCCATATATTGTTGCACGGAGTCTAACAAAATGCATCCGAAGATAAAATAGACACCAGAATGTAATATGTTATATTCCTTAGAAATGCAAATTTGCTAAGTAATCAAAATCTGTATTTGTAGAATAATTTTATGGAAAAAATGCAGAGAGAACTAAACTCGAAAATCCAGTGATGTTAGCAGTGCTTATTTATAGTATGCGGATAGTTGCATTAATTCAGCCACTGGTTGTATTGGTTCAAAAAAAAGGAGTTGTATCATTTGGCCATGAAGACATATATCTCCATTAATTCAGCTATAGAAAAAAATTAAAAATAATGAACATATGTCTGTTCATATTTTCTGTACATGTCTTTTAGTTTAAGGCACTTTTCTGCATTTAAACCAGTATACTTTGTGCTGCTAACCAGAACTGATCTGGTGCTCGGGACAAGGGCTCCTAGCGAGGATGCGAGCGTGCAAAGTGCGCCTAAAGGGTATGGAGGCCCGCATAGGGGTTAGGAAGGAGGGGGAATGGGTGAGGGAGAGAGATAGGGAGAGGGAGAGAGAAAAGAGAGAGAGAGAATAGCGACATAAACACTTACTCTCTCTCTCTCACACACACAAATCCACACCCATTCCCCCTCCTTCCTGACCCCTGTACTGGCCCCCCATACCCTTTAGGTGCACTTCTCATGCTCACATCCTCGATAGGAGCCCTCGTCCCAAGCACCGGATCAATTTTGGTTCGCAGCACAAAGTATATTGATTTAAATGAAAAAAAAAATGCCTTAAACTAAAAACAATGTACAAAAAATATGAACAGACATCTGTTCATTATTTTTTATTTATTTTTTCTGCAAAAAAGAGAGAGAGAGAGAGCACGGGCACGCAATAGCAACATAAACACTTACTGCATACTAAATTACACTTAAAATTCTCCAACCGTTTTTAGTTGCTCAACATAAAAAATTTCTGACACTTATCTTAAAATCAACCCAACATGTTAAAAATTTGACCACTAATCCAACCTTCATTGTCAATGAAAGACATGCTGGTTAAGTTCTGCAACTCATCTAAACTCAGCTTACTTTCCCAAGGAACGCGTCCCTCGGTGTTTGATCCAACTCCATTGCAATTATGCTCAGCAAATGTTAATTGATGCCTGAACACATATAAAAGGAAAAATTAGATTCTCATTTTACGACGAATTTAAGCAATGAACCAAAAACATAAAAATATTTGAGAGAATTTATAGGCAAATATATAATCTATTCATCATATTTGGGAATCACAAAAACGAAATTCAGATTCTCGTTTCACCAAACAATAATACAACCATTGTGTAAGAATATTATTGATTTTAAAAAAATAACTTTGAACAGGTTTCGAAATCATATTAAGATGAATTTATTTAAGTTTTGAAACAATATATATTTTGTAACTATTAGAATTTTTCAAATAATTCAAAATCTTCATATTTGTATCTATTACGTCAAATTAATTTATATAATTATAAATTTAAAAATGCTCAAAGTCAATTATCTAAAAGCTAATAATCACTATTTTATTTTAAAATGAAAAAAAAAAATAAAAGGTCAGATAATTACTCGCGGCCAGTGGAATACCAAGCATTCCATCCTTCAGGAACAATGACATTTGATAATGTTGAGTTATAGAATATAACTCGAGCATATTCTCTCCATGGTCTTCCTAAGTAGGTTTGCCCTGTTCCGATCACATTACATTCTTTAAACACAAAGCCATTCGCATCGTTAGGGCTACTTCTTCCTTGTGCTGTGATAAATCCCAAAATGCTTAGAGGTGCTGCTGTTACATCTATGGTGCATCTCTGTATATACAATGAAATTCATATTATTCTTTTAGTAGGTAATCAATGTTTATGTGAGAATGTAATAGTCCATGCTGAATTTTAGTACTCAATATTACATGTTTACATATTTAACGAACATTACATTTCAAACATTTGATGCTCAATATATAAACAAAAAAGAAATATATTTTCTTCTTCATTATACACATAGTACCTCTTTTTGGTATATAATATAGTCCTAATATTTTGTTGAATTATCTTTTAACAAATGTACGTAAAGCTTTGTATCCATAGGACACACTCCCATATAATCATGCTTTTGATATTGAGTTTACGATTATAAAATTTCATAGTAGATTTTAATATTGAAAAAAGAATAATCACTAAAATAAAAGTCTATTTCTCATTTTATTTTTTTTATTTTTTTTAAAAAAAAAAAACCTTCACAGAAGGAAGTGGGTACTTTAAAAGTTCTCCTCCCCACCCAAATTCAAGAACTTACTTCTATTTTTAATCAAAATTATTTTTCACTTTCTCTAAAACTCTAGAAAGTTGAACGATTTTATATTTTTATCTTATAATCTTTTCTTTTCCTATCAAACTCTAACATGTGAAATTAGAGTATAATTTTACCTCATACAAAGATTGGCCGGCACCAAAGATGAAATCAACTGCCCCAACAATAGATGAACGATAGAAGTAGTGCCGACCTTGAACATCCCATAAAGTGTCTTGTAACCCTATGAAACCGCACCTATAGAAGCTACATTTATCGCCAGCGATCATTGCAGCTAGTGCAGGCTTCCTAGGGTTGGCGGGGGTGACCACTGGATAGTTGTACGAATTCTGTTTACACATAAACAAGTATATGCATAAATGTAAAAATAATTTTATAATAATGTTATATTTATTTTGCATGCTTTATCTAATTTTAACAAAAAATAAAATAAAATTCAAGTGAAGAAACTACTACTAAATTACTAAAGAAAAATAAGAAGAAAAAAATAATAATAAATCTCCAATTAAATGCCCTATTTTCTTTGAACTAACAGTTCACCAAAAACCCGTGTTTTCTTTAAAAGATTTTGTATTGTATGTATAATGAATAATAATTGATTTACGAAGTAGAAAAGGAATAAGTATTAGCAATTAAAGTAAAGGGGGAAAAGGTAAAGATTTACTTATATCAATTAAAGTAAAGACTAATGAGCTTAAAAGTTGGTTTGAATGAAAGGTTTGACTTTTTATAACAGTACAATTTGACTTTGTCTCACCCCTATTAGACTGGATAATATAAATTGGAACTAAAGGCATAAATAATAGCTTCCATATGGATTCAAACGTAAGGCACTGAGTCACAAAGATGCATGATAATTTTACCACTAGTAGTACATCATAATGTTATTTATAAAACATGCCCAATAAAGTCCATAAAATGACTATTATTTGTAAGCATAACATAAATAAGTCAAGATTTATTTATTTTTTTCATTACCACAAATGTTAAACTTTTGGCAACAAAATTATCTGCATTAACGGTGACAGTAGCGCTCGTTGCAATCGAATCACTAGCACCCCAAACAACGCGAGTTTTCCACTTTCCTTCTCCTTTGAGATATATGAATTGCTTATCCATAGGAATGTTAACCTGTTCACTGCATTAGTGCAAAAAATAAAAATAAAATAAAATTATATGCATAACAATATTTTGTATAACATATATATATATATTTAGAGAGAGAGAATCCGTTGCCATACTTAAAAAATCATGTGACATCCAAAAGAAAAAAAAATTAGGTGCGGATATTGATTTGCAAATGGATGTTGATTTACAGTAGTTTAAATCAACATCCGCACTTATTTTCTAGTGGCATATAAACTAGAATAAATCTACATCTCCACCAATTTTGCGGATATTAGATGGCTTCCAACGTGTGTGTGCATGTATGTGTGTGTTCATGTATAAAGACGCATAAATAAATTTAAAAGTATAAGTAATATTACTTGTAAGTGCCCGCGGTGATGTAGATACAAATCCATCCTTGGTTGTTTGATGGAACTGAGTTGATAGCCGATTGAATCGTGGAGAAGTTTCCATGGCCGGATGGGTCAACGTAGATCGTTTGGTAGTTGATTGGCACCTTGTTGTGGATTCGATAAGCGTTACCATTTGTTATTGCTAGACCCATGAAGAGAACGAGACATGAGCTGTACATAAAACCTAGCCCAAGTACCATTTTTGAAAAAGAAAAAAAAAAAAAAGGTTTTCTATGATGATGAAGAGAACAATAGTTGCGTAGTGGTGGAAATAATAAGCTCATCTCTTGGATGTTTATATAATGTAACCAACGATTTAGATCCAGTGATTGATTTTTTGTAATAAAAAGTACCATTTTTTGTTCCTTGAATTTTGCACAGAATGATTTTACGGTTTTATTCTCTTACTATAATAATAGTTCGGAATCATGTGATTGATTCTTTGATTGATTTATTTTTTAAAAATAAAATAAAATAAAAGAGAGAAAGAGTTTGGAAGTTTTAGCTGAAACAAGTAACGTGCAACAAAACGTAAAAGAGCTTCAAAATATAGGTAAAATTGGATACTCAGTAACCTTCATTTAATTATTTTTTCTTCACTCATTTGCAAAAGTCAAACTCTATATGAATTTATTTTATTTTATTATACGCCATTATAATTATTTTAAATTAACTAAACATTGTTAATAATATATTGTTGTTAATTTCATCACTTTAGCAAATTAATAATTAATTTTAAAAATTCATAAATTTATTATAAAAAATTATAATTATCTCTAATTTTAAAATATGACTTTAAGTAGTAAAAGAGTGAAGTGTGAATGGTCAAAATGGTATCGACAATATTACGATGATTGGGATTAAAATATGTTTAGAAAATTTGAGAGCAATTTCCGATGATTGATTGGATTGAAAAAATATTACGCAATTACCAAATTTACATAAACCGTTCAAGTATAGCAATTTTGGCAAGTGCAAGTTATCATGCAGTAAATATAAAAATATGTACCATTTATAAGAGTAACGCATATTATTCACATGTTAATAATTTCTCAGTAGACTCGGTACGTACGTATGTACTCAATCCATGGTGAAAATATGAAATATATGTACATGGTTTGTAATACAGAATAAGCGTATGATCTCATACGAGACACGGGTGATTTATAAAATCGTTAATTTTTTTATTTATTCAAATTTATTCATGCAACGCACTTTTTGTTTATTTATTGAGTTTGAGTTTATATATATATATATATATATATATATATATAGTAGATACTACATCTGTCCCATAAAAAGTGACATATTTGAATTTTTTTTGTTAAATTGACCACATTTCAAATTTATTCATGCAAGGCACTTTTTGTCTATTTATTGAGTTTGAGTTTATATACATATATATATATATATATATATATATAGTAGATACTACATCCGTCCCATAAAAATAGCATATTTGATTTTTTTTGTTTCAATTTACCACGTTTCAAATTAATAATTAACCTTATATATTTAGGTATTTAAACAAACGAACATTAAATTTAGAAGTACATTTGATGTTGTTTCTAATGATTATAGTTTCGTCGTCTATCTATGCATAGATTAGTAGTAATTTTAATTCAAAAAATGATCAATTTGACCCAAAAAAATTAAATCATTCCACTTTTTATGGGACGGATGAAGTATTATTGTTGTTTGCCTTATATTTTAGTAGGCTTACAAGAGATTTATATTTTTTAGCAGTAAGATTATTTTTGGTCTTCCCGTAGCACATTCAACTTTGTCGTGTAATTTATTAATATATATATCTAATATCAACTATTTTAACTTAGAACTAATTAAATATTAAAAAAAATTACATAAAATATTACAATAAGTTTTTATAATATATCAATAAATAATTGTGTCTAATCCGGGCAATACTGGGCATTTGAGCTAGTCGTTTAAATTTGCTTAAATTATTTAGATGAGTTTTCTGATCTAATACACATATTAGTTTAGTCGTTTGTAATAATAGAGAAAAAAATATAGTTACAATAATCTATCTACGTATAAAGTGAGAGTATAAGAGAGACAGTTTTTTTTAGTGTTACCAACTATTAAATTTCTGTTACAATTTCTATTTTTAAAAATTCATCCATCTCTAACTCCTAAATAAATGCTAATTAGATGATAAAAATACCTTTCAAATTCAAATTAAAATTAACTTCCTATAATTTCTCTCATTTTTCTATATCAATTTTTTTTTTCTAATTCTCATATCGCACGCGCAAAGGCTTGTGCTTTTGATTATAGTATATGTAATCTCTCTATATAATACTCTCTTTGTCCAAAAAAGAATAAGCCCAGATATCATTTTCATCGTCCAAAAAATAATAACTTAATTTACCATTTTTTGTTTGTAATTACTTTTGTATCATCACTTTATGTTACATCAAAATTCTCTTTTTCTCTTTCTATTATTATAAAATACATTTGCAAGGACAATTTTGTCAAAAAATATATTCTCTACTAAAAAGTTAGTTTACTTAATTTGTGTACTTTTCACAATTTACTCATAATTTTTTAGACGGAAAGAGTATTTGGTAGATTCAAAGGCAGTTTTTTTTTTTTTTGGGTCATCCCAAGGTCACAACGGTTTATGTACATATTGAACTAATTAAAAATAATCATATAACAATTCAAATTCTTACTAAAATAATTATTTTTTTACTTTAAATTAATCCTATTATAATCCGTATCGGTACTACTACAATTAATTTTTTATTGTAAGCCGGAAACTTATTGCAATTAAGTCATATTGTTTCTAATGCATTTATTTTTCTTACTCTAAATCAAACTTATTACTATTTTTATTGTTTCTACTAAAATTATTTTTTTACTATAAATTGGAATTATATTATACATAACAGCCTCTACTATAAATCAAGTACTCTTATGTAACAATACACATAAGAGTAATAAGCTAAACAAATTCTAATAAATTTATATAAAAATCTATAGAATCAAAAAATCTGAAACATTAGATTTTACAACAATAATCCTCCCGCTAAAAACATAATTGACTTTTAATATTTTTGAACTTAAAATTATGTAAATTTATCTTATTATAAAATCAATAAATTGTGAAAATCATAAATTATTTGAAAAAATATTATGAGCTACAAAAACAATTCAAATGAATTCAACTTAATTTGAATTAGAATGAATATAGTGATGGAGATCGTCCCAAATTAGAGTTAAGGTTTCCACCTTGGCCCTAATTAGGACAACGTGGCATCCCACGTGGCAACACAATGCTCTCGTGGCAAACCATCTGATTGGTCATCCTCAAGGCTCAGCGATCCGTCTCACCCAAAGAATGATCGGCCCCGACATCCGGCATCCAGAAAGCACAAGCTCAACCAATTGGCCTCCAAGGGGTTTCGCACTGGCATCAGTCTGCCCAGACCATCGCTGTCAGGAACTCCCAAACTATGCGTCTTTAGCCCAGACCTTCCTAGGTAGCAGATCCACTCTGCCCCATCGACCGGGCCCGGCCTTGCCTGGTCCGGGTCCAGCAGCCCAAATGTCATAAAACAAGTTCCCAGGCGGTGTCTAATCAGCCGTCTAACCCTGCAGCCTGTCAACTCAAAGAAAGCGCGTCATACCTACTGTCAACTCACAGCAGGCGCACCATGCCTAATTTAAAGGACTGCGGGCCAAGGCAAGCTCTGTAAATACTGCCTCATTTGCACAAATGAGAGGACCCTCGCTCTGAACACAAAAGAGCCAATACTCTGCAAAAGCACCGACAAACTCACCGGAGCAAAATACTCTCTCAAAATCACACTCAAATACTCCAGTAAACCCTTCCCTCTCCCACTTAATATTCAGATTATCACCTTAATCTTCACTAACTTAAACATTGGAAAGGGGAACGAGGGAACAAACCCCTCGTGTTGCCCGTGTTTCAGGTGAAATTGCTTCCCCTAGCGTGTGCCCAGCTGAAAATAAGATTTGGACTTGGTCAAAGGTCGAAGTTATGTGGTCACAACATGTAATATACCACTATGCATAAAAATAATTAGTTAAACAACTATACACAAATAATTTACCATATACAACTAATTAAACTTACATAGTAATTTTGTATCCTTAGAAAATTTAGAAGTATTGATTTTAAGCAATAATATTTTATATACAAACCTCATCACACACCACCACACACCCCCCCCCCCCCCCCTACAATTTTACATAAGGAAAACTTATAGATTCAATATATAATACAAATCAAACCTATTACAATTTATATGCTTACTATTGTTGAATACTTACTTATCATAAATCCAATAATATTACAATTAACATAAATGTAATATAAAGTATAACTAAATATATAATTTTACACTAGTAAATCTATATATATATATATATATATATATATAGAGAGAGAGAGAGAGAGAGAGAGAGAGAGAGAGAGAGAGAGAGAGAG
>JAUMHB010076799.1:0-12543 GCA_032359685.1 Pittosporum tobira | reverse complement strand
GTCATGGTATTTCTTACTGAGCTATTTGAGCTCACTCATTTGTCTCATATTCCTTTCAGGTGCAAATAACTGATAGCCGGGTTATTGGGGGAAATGAACTAGATGTCCAGTTGCTTAGATATTTCTGCTGCGTACTATTGGCTAAAAGAATAATTTGTATAGAGTGTGTTATATAATATTTTTAGCATGATAGGTTATATAGTATTATAACATTGTATACTTTTAAGTCTTGTGTATTTGTAGTTATGAAGTTATTAATAAATTGACAACTCAAGTCAGGGTGTGGATGCCCCGATTTTGGGTGTCACATGAGGCCTCCCCTCAGGTGATGCTCACTCACGCCTACCCAGAGCCCCTCCAGCCTACTGTGTTGGTACTCCCCCGCCTTCGGGAGCATAACCTCATACTCCGCTGGAATTTGGTATTCCTCCACGATGGCCTCCAATCGGCGACGAGTCAACGTACTGGGCATGTTACAGTCCAGGCGGTTGACCCGGTCTCCATACTCCGCTTCTCTACCGAGGTCCTCTACCTTGTTCCCGAAGCTACTCGCCGGCTCAGCCTCGCCCCAATCCACCTCATTGGGAGTTGTCTCGTCCTCAGGCAAGTCCCTCGGTGGAGTCGCCACCTTACTACTAGGCCCCACCGCCTCCTGTGAATGGGACCCACCAAGGTCCGCGGCGGACTCCATTACTGCCGCCTCATCCTCCACAACATTCACCACTTCAAAGCTCATGTCTTGGGCCATCTTGACCGGATCTGAAGGAAGTTAAAACGAAAAAAGTGAGAGTTGAAAGATGACTTACTTGGTAAAAAGCTTGAAGAAGATCTGAGATCTCCGGCGACGCAAGGATTCCTCAGCAAAGCGCTGTTAATCTTAAAGGCCAAAGTGAAAACGAAGGGCACCGGACCGTCTCTTTAATAGCACCCCAACCTGATAGTTGAGGTTCCCTCTTAGAAATCCAATGACCACTAGGTGATAGTTGTATCACACCTTCCAAAGAAAATTATCGTGCCACAATTAATGAGGGCTTCAGAAGACGTGCAAACCGATGCTTGAATGCTCTGAAAAGGCGCATGTACGCGGACAAAAATTTAAAATGACAGACCACTCAAGACCCCTCCAAGCGACCTGGGTCCCGCCAGGCTAACTTCCATCCCAGTCGATTGAAGGACGACCGAACTCAGAGTCCGACGGCGCACTAACGTACCCCGTCGGACTGGGGGGTAGTATTAGGGATAATCCTAAATTAGGGTTAGGGTTTTCGCCTTGGCCCTAACTAGGGTAACGTGACATCCCACGTGGCAACCTAACGCTCGCGTGATAGTATAACATCTGATCGGCCATCCTCAAGGCTCAGCCCTGCCTTTCACAACAGCATATCTGACTGGCCATCCTCAAGGCTCGGTAACCCAACTGCTTAAACAAGGATCGGACCCCGACATTCGACTCCCAAAAAGCACAAACCTCGGCCAATCGGCCCCCCAAGGGTTCACACCCGCATCGGTCCGCCCGGACCTCACCATCAGGAGCTCCCAAATTGTCTTCGGCCTCGGCCTACCCAGATAGCGGATCCACTCGGCCCCACCGAATGCGCCTGGCCCTACCTGGTCCGACCCCAGCGGCCGAAGGCAATAAAACAAGTTCCTAAGCGGTGTCAAATCAGCCGCCTAACCCTGCAACCCTGTCAACTCAAAAGATGTGTGTCATACCTGCTGTCAACTCATAGCAGGCGCACCATGCCAATTTTATCGGGCTGCGAGTCAAGACAGAGGCTACAAATACCTCCTCCTTCATACAAGAAAGTGGGCAGACTCTTAAGACAAAAAAGTCAATACTCTGCAACCCACCAGTAAACTCGTTGGAACAATATATTTACTCCAAAACTCCACAAAAATACTCCGGTAATCCCTTCTTTCTCCCACTCGATAATCAGATCATCATCTTTATCATTGCTAACTTAAGTATCGGAGAGAAGAACGAGTGAACACCCCCCTCGTGTTGCCCGTGTTTCAAATTTGTTTGCTCATGTTGTTGACGTGTGCCCAGCTGGAAACAAGATCTGAAGAAAGTCAAAAATCAGAGTTATCATAACACATGTTATTCGTTTTTATTATTAAAAAAAAAAAAAAAGAACTGTGCGCGTGCACATCTCTCACCTCCCGTAAGAGTGAAAAAAATAAATACCTTAACTAGCAAATAACATGTCACCAATTTTTGTATGTCTTATATTCTGACATTTGATTTGAATTTAACATAAAAAAAAAAATTGAGTTTGAAAATTTTCATCTTGTAATCTATAGCACTTTTCAAATACTTAGTTTTTTTTTTATATTTATACTAATTTTGATTAAATAAATTTTTATCTATTTGACATGAAGATGTGCCTCTTCTAATAACTTCATGCCATAAAACTCTAGGTGCTAGCACCGTTTTTTGGGCTTATTCTAAAAAGCCATAAAAAGGACATGTTTGACTGATGAATAATGAATGAACGATTGATACCAGAAGAACTTATTCTCTTTCAGCGTGACGGTGGATGCGAATTTTTCTGATTGGAAGGTGTTCTTTTAAAGGGAAAGACTTTAAAATAAATATTACATCTCTCTTAAAGTTAGAATAGAGATAACACTTTTTTTATATGTAAAAAAATTATTGAAATATTTATTTTTGAAACTATAATTTTTTTAAAAGTAGTTCTAATTTTAAAACGAAAGGAATATTATAATTAAATAAGGAATTTTTCTCAACAGATAAAGGCAAAGAGGGAGACTTTAAAGCCTCTAAAGAACACATAATTTGAAAATAAAGGTGTAAAACTCCTATATTTCTCGCTTCTTTTCGTGTGAGTTTTTTTTTTCCACAAATTAATAAGGTATTGATTATATAGTTTTATTAAACTTTCCACATTGTTCACAATATACTTCCATAATGTTATATAGCTCACTATAGAGAAGGTGCATATGTTGAGATAAATGTCTCACATTGAATATCTATGAAATATGATTTCATATGATTCAGTTTATATATTTGAGAGATCTCTCCACTTATCACCAATTGGTTTTAAGTTAGATACATCAATATAATATCAAAGTTTCCATTGCAGGTTCTTAAAAAATCATAATAGTTGAGTCTCCATCAAAAGGCCTTCATCAAATGTTCCCTTGCCACCATCATTGACATCTTTATCCTATAACTATGAAATACTTCACAACCAACTCATTTGTAGCTGAGAAACTTGAAGTATCATTCCTAAACTTTGTACGCGGGAAACAACCACAAAATCTAGCGTGCAATTGACTTTAATCCTAATGGTTTGCAATCTATAAGAAGCGCTAAAGACGATTGGGGAAGCGCTAAAGACGATTGGGGATGTTCTTGATTGTCAATACGCTAATCTCCTTGTGCCTTTATATAGGACTAGGAATGCCTAAAATAAGATGATTGTCGATGTTCTTGATTGTTAATACGCTATTCACCTTTTACCCTTATATAGAACTAGGATTCTTGATAGCAGTACCTGAAATAACGGGCAACACGAAGTATTATGACCTCGTTCCCCTTTATGATACTCAAGTGAGTATCAAGAACAAATTAGACACCAATATATAATTCTATGTAAAGAGTATGAATGAATGATAGTAATAGCCCAATGGAAGAGGATTTATATAGGAATACCTAGCTTGTTAATCAAGTCAAACATTTAATGTGAGGCAGTGCTCTTATGAGGTTTAGAATCCATGTCGGACTATAGGAACTGAGTTGAGCTCGTATAGAAGTGCTTTAAGCCTGATAGAATCCGTGTAGGATTGGTGCAAGATCATAACCCACATAACCCACATATAGATTTACCTTAATCCTAAGACATAGTGGATTTAGGATTAGTACATTTAATGTAACAACTTTAGGATTGCTATGGAAGTTTTTCCCGTCATGTTGGACAACCCTGGCCTGGTCGATTTATCAGTTGGTAGATATAAATGTTTTCTATCGATACCGTTAATATAGTTCGTTCCGTATCCAAATTAGAGTTTGATGAAAATTTAACCCTAACCTATTTTATGTTGGACTCCAATGATAATTTAGCTAAAAATTATTCCATTAAATATTCCATGTAAGTTAAAGCAATTTTTATTGCATTCTATTTTGTCTAATATTTCGTAGGGATAAAGGATGCACGGATATATTCTTCGTTCTCGTTTTCAAATTAAGCTCACGTGGACAACTGTATACTGTTCTTGTAGAAGGCAAAGTTCTAGTACCCATAGCCAAGTTTATATGATTTCTATTTTATACATGCTTTTCTTTAACAGCATGAGCCTCCCTTTTGATGCTTTATTTCATGAAAAATAAGAACCGAAATCCAACAAGTTCTAAATTCTGTCCACTTGTATATCCCATGCTACCTTCCAAACCAACCATATCACTTTTAATTTATGAGGGAATATGTCGACTTTTCAAGCAAATTCACAAAATTTTAAAAACTAAATTTATGTTGATTTCATAAATTCAAATTTTTTTTACAATTGCACCCATTTGTATATAACTACATATACAAATGATACGGACAGCAGGGAGATGGCAGAGGAAGGTAATAGACCAGGTGGGACCCACTGTATGTCGGTAAAATAATCTTTTGAAGATCGGGTAGGATCTTTTTTAAAGAACAGTAGAAAGTCAGATGCAGTTGACAAACGCGTCTCATTTTTGGTCTTTTGAGCACGTTCTCTTACTAGACTGCACTTATATATACCCCGCCCGCCCCCCCCCCTTGCTCTTCCCTCACACATCATCCCACTTATTTCTCTGAGGGAGCTTCTATATGTATCTATACATTTCTATTTATTTCTTGAATTGAAGTATCCCTTTGGTTTTTGTTAAATACTTGGAAGGTGTTGAAGTGCCGAAAAAAATAGTTGGACTGAAGAACAGCCAGTTAATATAACGAGGTTCATTCATCTAACTGAAATCACTTTACTTTGTTTTGAATCACTCATTATACAATAATGGTTGAAAACACCGCCACAAAGAATCATGCCTTCGAGGTTTCTGTGCCACCACCGGGCGGCTCCAAGTGTTTTGACGACGATGGCCGCCTGAAACGAACTGGTACATTCCAAATCTTTAGCAAGAAATTTATTTGGAGGCTCGAATTTTATTCTATTTTCATATTTTTGCTTATATTTTTTGGTTTTTTGTTTGAATCTATAGGGACTGTTTGGACAGCAAGTGCTCACATAATAACAGCTGTTATTGGTTCTGGGGTTCTGTCCTTGGCTTGGGCCACTGCACAGCTTGGTTGGATTGCCGGTCCAACTGTCTTGTTCTTATTCTCTTTTGTGACTTACTACACTTCTTGCCTTTTGGCTGCTTGTTACCGTTCCGGTGACCCTGTTACGGGGAAAAGAAACTATACTTACATGGAGGCTGTCCAAGCCAACCTTGGTAATATTGTTTTCCAAATTTCAACACTTTGTCAAAATTGTTCAACCTAATTTATACGTAAACGTTTATACAAATTTTTGAATATTCTATACAAAATTATAAGGTTAATTGTCAGTTAGCTAACTAATATAATTTTTAAATTTTGATTGTTTTTAATTTGAATAAACGACTACAGTACGAAAAAAAAAATGTACACTGAATGCTAGATATGGACCCCTCCCATTAACATTTAACACCAAATTACCAAATTCAAGAATTAATCTCTAAATCTTTTTCCTTTTTTTTTTTTTTTTTGCAATTTTCAGGTGGTTTCAAGGTTAAAATTTGTGGGGCAATTCAATATATGAATCTTTTTGGGGTTGCTATCGGGTACACAATCGCAGCATCCATAAGCATGGTGTAAGTGTGAATTTACACAAAAACAACTCTCTTCTTGTTCTTGGGAATTCTTTAGCCTGATGGATTTTTTTTGATTTTAATAAAACAGGGCAGTCAAGAGGTCTAATTGCTTCCATACGAGTCATGCCAAGGATCCTTGCGTTGTTTCCAGTAACCCCTATATGATTGCTTTTGGGGCCGTGGAAATTCTTCTCTCTCAAATCCCAGATTTTGATCAGATTTCTTGGCTCTCAATTGTTGCTGCAGTCATGTCCTTCACTTATTCTTCTATTGGTCTTGGTCTCGGTATTTCCAAAGTTGCAGGTGAAAACAATATCTGGGAGTAAAACTTTGAAATACCTAACAATTTATTTATGCACAAACAATAATAAGATTGTGACATATCATTAAAATATGGTTTATTATGTTAAACGCAAATACTTCTTTCGTCTTAAAAAAATAATTATTTAATATACGCAAATTAAGAAGCATAACTTTTTAAGATGAGAGAATCATTCGACATTACATAAAATTTGTTTCTTCTCGTAACATTCTTCTTCTTTAAATATACACCACATATTTTCTTTGATTCACGTGTTTGATCTTTTAAATTTGGAAACGATTTATAAAGTTTAAATTCTTTTTTCTAGCTCTTACTTATTCTTGAGCATGAATTCGTTCTAATCTTTTATGTTTCTTGATTTTCAGAAATTGGGAAATTCAGGGGAAGCCTCACAGGAATCAGCATAGGAACTGTGACTCAAATGCAAAAAGTATGGAGGAGTTTTCAGGCACTTGGGGCCATAGCTTTTGCCTATTCCTACTCCCTCATCCTTATTGAAATTCAGGTAAATTAGTTTTTTATTCAAGAAAAAGATTTACTACTTTATGTGTCTCTTCAGTTTAATAACTAATTTGAAAGTTACCAAAAGTTAATTTAATCCGTATTTTTTTTTGGTTGATCAAATTGTTAATCTGATTGGACTTTATGTTTGTTCAAATATTAGGACACGGTCAAATCTCCACCGTCAGAATCCAAGACAATGAAAAGGGCTACTCTAATAAGTGTTGCCGTAACAACTGTTTTCTACATGCTCTGTGGCTGCTTTGGTTATGCAGCATTCGGAGACGTAGCCCCCGGAAATCTCCTAACAGGATTTGGATTTTATAACCCGTTTTGGCTTCTTGATATTGCGAATTCAGCCATAGTTATCCACCTTGTTGGTGCATACCAAGTTTTCTGCCAACCCTTATTTGCCTTTGTTGAAAAACACGCAACAAAAAATTTCCCACAAAGTGACTTCATTAATAAATATTACGAAATCCCTTTGCCCGGAGGCTTCAGGCCCTACAAACTCAATCTTTTCCGGTTAATTTGGAGGACGATTTTTGTGGTCATAACAACTGTAATTTCGATGCTTATGCCATTTTTCAATGATGTTGTGGGAGTTCTTGGAGCATTCGGGTTTTGGCCACTGACCGTCTATTTTCCAGTGGAAATGTATGTTGTTCAAAAGAAAATACCAAAGTGGAGCACTAGGTGGATTTCGCTACAAATTCTAAGTGCTGCGTGTTTGATTATTTCAATCGCGGCGGCTGCTGGTTCGTTTGCCGGAGTTGTTACTGATCTGAAGACTTATAAGCCATTCAAGACCACTTAATGATATGAGTTTAAATTATAGAAGTTTTTCTAAAAGAAGAAAGAGCATATGAGTTACCAAAACAGCCTCAAAAAAGTGTATGCTGGTTATGACTTCAACGGCATTGGCTGAAGCACATTTCACTGATAAATTGCCAGGACAACATTCCACATCAGCACAAGGACTTCACCATGACAATCACGACCAGTTAAGTTTGGGAAATGTCGAATTTGTAATCACATTTATAGGTCACCCTTTTTCTTGAACAACTATGTCAATTAAATTACTGAGTTTAAACTAATTTTAGTTTAAAATATTTCTGATTTGTTTTAGTAGGTCAAAACTACTCTTATATTTTTGAAGGGACTTATCCAACTCAAAAACAATCTCTAATAAATGAGTAATACATAAACGAGTTCCAAGTTTTCTCTACAAATCAACTGTAGTTTCAACACCCCCCCTCCCCCGGGGTGGCGGGGCTCTTTAGTTCCTCCTCCCTCCTCTCTCTTTTTGTATCACTTGGAAACAGTAAAAAAAAACTGAAATCTATTAAGTTCGTAAATATGTTAGGTACTATATATATATATATATATATATATACTCTTGAAATACAAACAATAGTAAACATATAAAACTAAAAGGACATTTAGTCGTACAGTAAAATTAGCATCCAAATCGTAAACTTAGGCTAGTGGACATGATATATACTCCTGAAATACAGACAATACTAAGACACCTAAAGTTAAATTAAATCCAAACATATCTTCATCCTGATGATACTGGCAGATCAACAAATCGAATTATAAAATTCCATCCAATTTAGAAATTTTTCATCATCAATTACCAACTAAAAATAAATCTCACAAAAAGAAAAACTCCTAACATGGAGAAGGACAAACTCAAGCTAAAGGGAGAGTAAACTAATCCAAAGAAACATAAAAAACGAAAGTACAAGGAGACACGGGGAAGGAATCTACAAAAGAAGATTTTTCAAGTTCAACTCTCTCCCACATATTGTCTAAAGTTATTTTTTTCTCTTGTTTACTAAATAGAGTTTTGTTCATTCATTAGGTGGGATTGTCATACTTAGACTTAAAAGCTAATGGTGCAAAATCTTGTCCATTTTATTAGGTGTGGACTTAATAGTTAATAGTGCAGAGTTTTATCTTTTTTATTAGGTGGAATTTTTGGCTTATTATTATTATAAAATTAATATGGTTCTTGTAAAATTTGATACGATTTAAAAATTGATATACTTATAAATTTGATAGAGCTATACCCACCATTCACTCGGGAAAAAAAAATTATAAGAATAATTAATATTTATTTAGTTGAGTTGTTAAAAAAGTATTACTAGCAAGAGTATATAGTTTTGAAAGCAATTTATGAAAATGTAAATTAATTAAATCTCGATGTTTCAGAAACATTAGATTAAATGTCTCAGCCACCCCTTTTTTTTCTTTTTTCTTTTTTGTGGAATGAGTAGTGACAATAGTTCCATTATGATTTTAATTATATCAATCTCAAATCAACCAACGAGATCATAATCCAATAATCAAGACCGAGACCCTGAGAACCCTTCGCTTCTTAAATGTCTCATGTTTGATTTCTGACTATGCCGGGATTATTTATCTATTTTATGGGATCATCTTGTCCACTATTGTGGGATCATATTACCTCTTATTATGGGGTCTTTTGCCCATTATTATGGAATTTAATTAATTGGCTCATGTGATAGTTGAACTATGGTCATGCTCTTATTTATACTTGATGGAACCTTTGCACCACCCCTTCAAAAAGAAAATCTCAAATCAACCAATCAGATTTCAATCACACATGAATTATTAATCCATAATAATAGACAAGAAATCCTACATTATAAGGGAGAATAAATCTTCACTTAATTAAATAAGTGAGAATGTAACTCCAAGCATTGCAGGAAGCAGATCTCTTAAGAGTAAGGAACATCAGGTTTTAACCTTAACCATTAAGATGAGACCCTATTGGCAGAAGAAAGTAAAACATTCATGGATTGGTGGAGATCATAATCGGGAGAGGTAGATCGGAATGATTTTTTAGAAAGACAGAGATTTTAAAATTAGAATTTGCAAATATTAGGGCATGAGAGGAAGGAAAGAGAAAGACAATGCCACCTAGCACATGAAGCTATGTGTGAATATATAAAAGTATAATACCTAGCCAAAAGGCACTAAGTAGTCAAAAATGTATCACTTAATCAACCATTCAAGACGAGATTGGGTGACTGTTAATATTTCAAAAAAAAAATTTGTTGCACAAAATATGATGGATTTTTTTCGTATTTACCTTTACAAAGGTTGTGTGCTGCAAATCAAGCATCAAATAAAGTAGAATCAATGTGTGATGTTGAGAAAGGTCAATTTTGAAAAACTTCTTGTTGCACAATCTTTTTTACAAAGATATGGAATCTTTTACGTGATGAAAAAATTGCCTTGGTGATTAACATCTACTTGATATCGCCATTAAACGACTAAGATCGGGTGATAAATTTTGCCTATGTAACTCCCTTTTGTTATATACCAAATCCCTATGTACCATATATATGAGAACGCACATCTTAAGGCTAGTCATTATTTAGCAAAACTAAAAATAGTCTTGTGAACTTTATTGATTTTTTTCTTTGCACCCTTCCCTTACACATATCTCGACAAAATGTCCAACTTAAAAAAAACCAAAAAATGTCCAAACTTTCATAGGGAATTCTAGAGTTATGGGATAGGATTAATATTGTGTAGGATTTGACTATATATCACTTGAGATAACATATCATCCTATATGAATTAGGGATACCGTTCTTTGGTGAGCGGGCAGGATGTGGGGGCTGTGGGGGCTGGGCCCCTGTACTCGGTCCAGTTTTTGTTTATGTTTGAACTTCATGTTTTCAATTGTGAGTCTTTTAAGGACAATCTTATTTTTTTTTGTGAATTATCTTTATATTTGTTATATAAGGAGATGGAAGCGTACTATTTTTGTATATTTTTTTAAAATATAGTGATATTGCGGTCGCTATAGTTTTTCTCCCTATTAGGGTTTCCACTTAAAATTTATTTCGATTTTTTCATAAATTTATTTTGATGTGTTGTTAATTGTTAAGAAGAGCAACCATAGAACAAGCAGCAAAGGAAACTCCGGTGTTAAGAATATTCCTAGAATATTCTATTACTAGTAGTAGTAGTAGAATTTTGTTATTAGTATTAGAATATTAATTTTTATCATTAGTATTACCATTAATATTAGCATTATTATGTTTTCATAATTAGATTAAATATATTCTTGGTCACTGAGAATACTTGGTCATTAAGTTTAATATGTCTATATAAATTATAGTCCTTCATTGTAACTCACACACAAATCAATGTTAATATCATATTCTTCTACGTGGTACCGAAATCTTAAATTTTATGGTGACAAAAATAATTTGCTTCCGTAGCCGCCAGCGACATATAGCAGTCAGTGGGTATATATACATATATAGCTTATGACAGAGAAAGAAGAGTTTTAGGGCAGATCTAATGGCAATAAATGATGCCACACGTGAGAGAGAAAGAAACAAAAAGTTGCGCATTGGCTTCGTGAGGGTTATCTTTGTTGTATCTTCATGTTTGATTTTGTGTCAAGTTATCTTTGTGATTATTTTCTTGTTATCTTTGTATTTATTGTCATAGTTATTTTTGTGACTATCTATGTGGTTATCTTGGTTATTATTTTCGTTTAATAAACTTAAAGTTGTTGTTATAAGAATTTCAATTTAAGTGAGGAAGTTAGTAATATTAATAGAATATTCTATTAGTAATAGTAGTAATAGTAATAGTGGTATAATTTTATTATTAGTATTAGAATAATAGTTTCCATTATTAATAATACTACTATTAGTTTAGTACTAATATCAGCGTTATTATATTCCCATAATTAGATAAGGTATTCTTGGTCACCAAGAATGCTTGGTCATTAAATTTAATATGTATGTATGTATAAGGCATAGTCTCTCATTGTAATTCACAAAAATAAATTTTAATATATCTTCTTCTACATCTAGAATAAATAAAAGTAGAAAATTGTACAAAACAATAATCTCTGTAAACTCCATTTTCTTCCTAAAAACTTCTACCTAGCTTTTTCCACACCCTTTTCTACCTCCCTATAATTTCTCCTTCAAATTCTTAATTTACTATCCACATTATCTATATTATTGAAATATAGTTCTTCTGAAAATTAATTACATTAAAAATAAAACATGATAAGAAATTGCATGAGCAAGCAATTTTAAAAGGGCCGACAATGATTTTTTTTTTAATTCCTAGAAGGAAAGGGACAATCCTAATATAGAATGACGTTTTTAAAACCCTAGAAGGAAAAATGAACCTAAAGGAAATGAGAAGAGATTAAAAGTGTATCGACAAAGTCAATAGAAAGCTTGAAATACAGGAAGATAAGGAGGAAGAGGAATTAGTGAAACGTGAGTGTTGATTAAGCCTAAGGTGAAACTTAAGGGTTCGCATCTTTCTAATAAACTTGAGCTTTGAGAGATGCAATAAAGAAATAATGTTAAGGAAATAATGAAACATCAAAGTAAAATAAATGAACTCAATAAACCTATATATATTTTTGTTATGATTTAAGTATATTTTACACTCCAGACTTTCGCTAGGGACAAATAGCACTCCAGACTTTAAAAAGTTTCATTCCGCTACCTATACTGTAAGAACCCAATATTTTTAATATGTTATGAAATTTATGGTATTTTGTGGATAAAATAAATTGTATGGTGCTAAATTCAAATATTAGTTTCCGACAAAAAGAATGTCAACGTTAAAGTTAGAGAATTTTTGTTCCCGTACTGTGCGCCGCAAAGTATTTGTGGACCCCACAACAGAATACGTGTGGACCCCACAATGAAAAACGTGTGGACCCCACTAATATTTGTCGGACGACTTTTGAGACGCCGTAAAACTCAAATGGTCAATAATTATTAGCCTGTCACTTTCTACTATATTATTAGTCGGACAAAGATTGCAACAGTAATATGAATAATTGTGTATA
>JAUMHB010076788.1:0-12545 GCA_032359685.1 Pittosporum tobira | reverse complement strand
CCAACCCTCGTGAATCAAATCACATAGCTGTTTTATTTACAGTAATTTCTACCACTCAATTATATCAAAATTTTACATTTATTTAACTAAATATTACTTCCAACTGTCCATCACTATGCTTATCAGTCACTTACTAATTAAAATCATACCATAATTCTTCAAGCACTTCATAAGCATCCTATACAGTAAATTTAATAATTCGACTATTAACTCCTGCAATTATTTCTTATCTGACAGTTATGCTATATTACAATTATTATCATATATCCAGCTGTACCATACTCTAAAAGTATATATATATCTATACACAATTATTTATATTATTGTTGCAATCTTTGTCGGATTAATATAGTAGAAAGTGGTAGGCCAACAATTATTGACCATCTGAGTTTTAGGGCATCTCAAAAGTCGCCCGACGAATATTAGTGATGTCCACATGTTTTCGGTTGTGGGGTCCACAAATACTTTGCGGCACAATACCGGAGTGGACCATTGCAAAAGTTGGACAGAAATATTTTAAGATCATCGGGCGCAATACCGGAGTAGAATGGTGAACACAGGTATGGAGTTACCATGACTGATGGGGGGCATTCTGTTGTTATGGACTTACATAATCGGAATTGTGAGTGTAGAAAATCGGACTTGACAGGCATCACTTGTTTCCATGCTTTGACTTGCATCTTCAATCCCCAGAACCCCTTAGATTATGTTCATAAATGTTATACCAAAGAGATGTATTTGAATGTATATGAAAACTTTGTTGAGCCCATTGGAGATATGTGGCCCAGGACTGGGATTACACCAATTTTGCCACCAGAAAAGCACACCCCAATCGGAAGACCTAGGAAGACAAGGAGGAAGAATAATGATATCCCAGCTAATCCAAATATGCTAAAGAGGACCGGGACATCATTGAAATGTGGAACTTGCAAAGAATGGGGTCATAATACAAGAACTTGCCCTCAAGTATGTATGAATTTCAATTTAATTTTGTCACTTTTGGGGATTTTAATACAAGAATTTCAGTTTTTTTTTTTTAAATTTCCAATTTAGTATGACCCATTTATTTTTTGAATTCAGCTGATCCAAATAATTTGGTCTAACACTTTTCTTTAATGCCCAACAGAAAGCAAATAGTGGGGATGCACAATTTAAACATTATTCAGGAAGTCAACCTCAAGTGACCCAATCTACACAGCTAACTGAAATAAGTCAAAGTGAATCTTAAGGTGGTATCAGGCATTCAACAACTGAAAGTGGCATGTTCAACAGGGGAGGGAAGTCTTATGTAACCACTGGAGCACTAACGGCAATAGTCGACAGAAAAAGGAAAGACTTGGGGGAAAATGGAAGCGGCACCAAGTGAAATGATTAGTTATCTATAATGAAAATTATTTATTTTGGTAGTAATTTACATATTTTTGTCAATTGACATTGGTTGTATTTTTGGAAGGACTTGGGGGGACTTTGTAGTATTTTGGTGTTTTGATGCAACTGTAAGTATTTTAGTAGTAAAGGACCTGTAATGGACATGTATTTTGATGCAACTGTAATGCAATTATAAGTATTTTAGTGTTTTGATGCAACTATAAGTATTTTGGTGTTTTGTGTAATGGCAGTTGGTGTTTTGTGTAATGGACCTGTAATGGTGTTTTCTGTAATAGCAGTTGGTGTTTTCTGTAATGGACCTGTAATGACAGTTTGGCAGCTATTTTTTGAATTTTAGAAGTCTGGTGTGTAAATATTATTTTTGGTAAAAGTTTGGGGTTCAATTTTTTTACAGAATGAAGCATACATTGCAAACAAAACAGAGCATCCAGATACATTGCAAACAAAACAGAGCATCAAAATAAAGTACTTAGAACAGAGCATCAAAATGTCAATTATATTGACTCCTAGTTAATATTTAAACAATACATTAAGACACTAATTACCAACACAATACATGCCCAATGTTGAAAAGATCTCATTTTTTGTAATTCACATTTTATCCTAGCATTTTTCACCACCAATTTCAACAAATCTTCATCTTTTTCTAGCAAACCTTCATTCTTTAACTTCAAAGCTTCAGTCTTTGCTCTTAATGCATCCTTCATTGCTTCTATTGTTGTATCTTGAGCTTTCAAATTTCGGATTAATCCAGAAATCACATCAACAGCTCGATCGCACAAGGGAGCATCAATCTACTCAAAAAAATTGCACCCACTAACCTTTACTCCATGTTCTTCCTATAAAATTGAAATAGATGAAGAATGAAGAAGATTATAAATAAAAGAACAGAGATGAAAGCTTACTTACACTCCAATCTGGGCATCCAAGAAATCTTTTTCCAGCATTGTTTGTTTTCCAACAACATTTTTGCACAACAAGTTTACCACACTTACATTTGAATCCGGATACCCAAGAGTTTCTTCTCAATTCCATCATTTTCCTCTAGGTGATCTTACAACAGGTATGATAACCTGTATAAAGGAAGACTGAAGTTCAATTTGCAGAAAATAAAAGAATAGAATATAACTTTTGTGACCATTCTACGCTCAGCTCCACACGCTTGAAACGAAATCTAGCAGAAATCTGACCGAAAAATAGTCATGGGATGCATTTAATTGCCCAAATAAAAATTTGGTATGATTTTTTTAATTTTAAAAATTTGGGGTGCAAAACTCATTTTCGCTCATAATTTGGAATGCAAATTGGACTTCGGTCTTTTTTTTAAACAATGGGTTGAGAAACAAGTGATATTATTATATCATATTTTTTCGGATGAGGTGGGTGGTTAGAACAGGTTTAATTCTTCGAAGTTGGACGCCAATTTTTTCTAATAATAATTTATTATAATAATAATAATAATAATAATAATAATAATAATAATAATTATTATTATTATTATTATTATTATTATTATTATTATGTGTTAAATGAGTTGTAAAATATGGGTTGTGAGAGATAGGAACTTGTGTTTGAATTCTCTGCAGCTAGATTTCTATGTTTTTAGGCACACTACCTTGGCCGTCTTTGAAATTCTTTTGACAATTATTGTTCTGTAAAATGACGGATTCTATAAAGTCCATCCATATACGCCGTCGCATTATACCATATATTAATTGTAGTGATCATTCCAAAAAAGGAACAAGAAAGACTTATTAAACCTTTTACTACAATAGATAAACGTCGTTGGAATTTTTGGTAAAGATGGTAATTATTTTGTACAAACTATTATAATTATTATAAATTAAATAAAAAGTACTACTAATTAGTATATTTGTTGATTTTAACACTCAAATAAATACATGTATGAATTTGAATTTTAGACTTTCCACTTACCAAAATTATATATAATTATTTCTGATTTTGAAACAAAATATAATAATTATTGATCAGTTTAATTTCTTATTACAATCGTGCGACCGCATGAAAAAACCAGGTTTGGTTGAAGTCCATCTGCAGTCTCGATCATATTGCAACAAACGAAGGCCTAACTAAGCTTAGTCTGGTCTCCCGAAAGAATTTTGCTTACGGAAGTTACATGGAAAGAAAACCACCACAAGGCAAAAGTAAACTAAAACTAGTTATTCTTGACTCAACTTGCCTGCCAACCAACCGGGGAAGGCTATGTTTGTTTGCAAAAACTATTTTTTAAAACATATATTATAATGTACTCCCCCCATCCGTCACCGTAAATAGTGGGTTTAGTTTGAATTTTTTTGATCAAATTGACCAAATTTTAAACTAATAATTAACCTTATATATTTACGTATTTAAACAAGCGAACGTTAAAATCTAAAAGTACATTTGATGTAGTTTCTAATGATTATAGTTTTGTCGCCGATTTATTTATAAATTAGTAATAATTTTGATTCAAAAAAATTGCAAATGTACTATTCCTCGCTCAAGTCTTACCATAGACTTCTTTTTCTTTTTCAAAGTAACCATAGACTTGCGAGGGGGAATCGTTCGTTTCCGTATATTTTACCACAACTCGACGTGGCTCTCAGGTTGACTATTTCAAAATCCAAATCTGAATTCCCATAGCTGACCCCGTAGGTGAAAAACCGAAAAATCGCAAAATGTTAGTAAGCTGTAAGCGACATAAAAAGCAATTTATTATAAAACTAATACTACCTCTGTCCTAAAAATAATAATTCAAAATTTTAACATTTTTTTAATACAGATTTTAAGATTCTTCAAAAACATATATATACATTATTTTTTATATGTTTTTAACATATTTGTATATAATAGTTTTTAATATAATAAAAATATATTAAATATATAATGTATAAATATGTTTTTAAAGTGTTTTAAAATTCGTGTCAAAAATTTTGATCATCATTTTCAAGACAGAGGGAGTATAAACATTCAGCGTTGTTCGGACTAAATACACTTTATTTATTAATTATTTTATAAATATTTGTTCATATTTTTTAATATATTTAAATTCATGCAACTATTAATCATATGCGTTTTTTTTTTTTTTAGTCATAATACATCATATTATTTAGTATTTTCTTACTTTTATTTTCAAATTTTAGGTAGATGTGTTTATTAAAATAATTAATGGCCCATATTATTATTTTGGGCCAAGGTCTATTATAATTATAAGCCTAATGTATTTTTTATCACGTAAATTTTTTTATCTCATGCCAGGTTATTTATTTTTTTTAACTTTACGTTAAAACTTTTTTACGGTTATATTGCTATAAGAGTTGAATACATATATACATGGATCAGTATAATTTATTGCACAAAATTCAAATAGATAAACTTGTACTATGTATATCAGTTGCGATTTAGTTTTCCTTTTTTAGTGGAGTTGTGATTTATTTCGATCATATTAATCAGATTTAGTTAATTGGGATTTATTAATATCAACATAACGGGGGAGATAATAAAGCTTTGTAATTAAACTTGCAATTACCAATTAAGATGTATGATGAGTTAAGTAAAATAGACAATTATAAGTCTATTGAATTGTGTAAGTGAATAGTAAATTTAATGACAATAATATCAAAATGTGGTAAAGGTACAAACTAAAAAATCAGGTGTGGACTCTGCGAGTTTTGTGGTGTTTGTGCTTACATATGCATACATACATCCAAACATATTACGTGAAATTACACGAATTTTGATTTAATTTTTTTTAATTATTTGATGAAAATCTTTTATTGTACTGTAAAACGGTTTAGAGTAGAAAATTATAAAACTACGAGAACCTATGGGCCAGTCTTAGCTAGGAATTGTGGATAAACGGTAAGAATGTATTGTTTCACGGGCTACTTTTTTTAAGTGTAAATGGGCTCAAAGCAATGGGCCTCCAAGCTAGGGATTTATCGATCAAAGATTTGCCCAACTTCCCCGGTCAGAACTTTTTAATATTATAATTAAAAAAAAAAATCGTAAAGTTTTTGGGTCATATTGCTTGCATTAACACCTACGAAATTAATATTTATTAAGTTCAAAATTTTAAATAATAATAATAATAATAATTTTGCTAGTTTAAGTCATATTTTTACAAGTTTCTCGTCATATAAATCAACCAATGTGAATCTCATATTCATGAAATAAACACCATGTCAGCATTTCTCTATTCCCTTTTTTTTTAAGTACAACCACATTTATTTCAAGTTTTCACGTGAAAGCCTAAATTGAATGACCCGAACGTTGTAATATTAATTGGGTAATGGAAAAATGTAGATACATCATCATGCTCCATCCATCTCAAAATAAATATCTAGATTTGACTTGTTCGGTCAAAATTATAGTTTTTAAAACTAAAAATTAAGCATATATAAATATATTTTCTATAACACAAAAATTGGAATTTGTAATAAATTAGATGTAGTTTCTAATTATCATATTCACTTAACTTATAATTTTTTTTTTAAATAGTGTAAAAATCAATTCTAAAAATAATTAATTTAACAAAAAATAGTCAAAATAGACAATTAATTTGAGATTGATGAATTATTAATATAAAACATATAGAAAGCATATGGATACATCATAATAAAAATATACATTGAAAACATAAAACGAAATCACGTCGTTTGATAAGCTATAAAAATAAAATAGATAAAATGATATTTTTTTATTAAAAATATTAATTATACTAATTATTTCATCCGTTCAATTTATATTATCCTAATTTTATTTTTAATTTGTCCAAGTTTAATTATCCTATTTATTTAATGAAACTACGTTTAGTCATTTTTTTTAAATAATACCCATAAATTTTTTATTATAAATAATAAATATTTTTTAAACATATTTATATTATAAATTCTATTTCTATCCAAAAAAATTTTATAAACGATAAAAGGTTAATTTAAAAAAAAATAAGATATACATATTTTATAATGAGAAGAGTATGAGTTGGACACGGTGAACATGAAGGAGCAATAGCAAAGGGGCCTCGGTGGAATGGCATGCGTCAGTGGTCGGGATGGGCCGGGATCAATCATGTTGTTTGACAATCAATAGTAGCCTACACTACATGAATATGGGACATAAATGATTTTATTTGATTTGATTGGACTGGACTGGACTGGACGACTGATTCGATTTGACACCCATTTGTCTACTAATTCTAATTTCAATCATGTTCAAAATCACGGAGTGAGGCCCTATTTATATCCGATGTGTTTTCAAATTTTATACCAATGCATTTTATTACATAGAGTTGTTTGCACTGAGTTGAACATGGTTAATAAAAATAAATAATAAATAATAAATAAAAATACACACCAAATCATTTTAAGAATAAGAGATCATGTTAATTCATATAAAATAATATTTTTTTATTAAATGAAATTATTTCTACTTATAATATAATATATTTTATATGTAATATATCTTATAGCATACGTTACTTTGAGTCTATCTTTTTCTTTGAATAATATGGTTACAATATTGCCGATCTGAAAAATACTTGGTGTAACTCCTACTTGCACAAATACATAAATCACCAACTTATGTAGAAGTGGTTTTGCTAATAAAGTCTTAAGTTCAATAGTTAACATTGAAATTTTAATATTTTTTATTTGTAAGATATTTTAAGTTAAAGTCTTCTGCACATATTACATAGAGTGTTTTTTTTTTTTATTATTATTAATTTAAACGGAATTATTTTTCCTCATTCTTATATGAAATTATATTTTTCATTAGTGATATTATTTGATCAATTATTATGGATTTAATGGTACAAAATCTTGTCCTCTTTAGCAAATTAGATTTCTAGCCTATTATTAATATTACGAATTATTATGTTCTTACGGGATTCAAACATTTAATGATCTTAAATTGATGTATTTGTAAATATGATAAAACTATTGTCACCACTCACTCAACAAAAACAATTGTAAAAGTGATTTTAATTCAAATTCAGAAACAAGACACAAAATAATTAATTTATATTTTATTATAATTAGCAATGTAATGAATGTTAATATTATATACTCCTATTACATTATTTTTTTTTTTTTTAAATTACTCATAACGAATTTAATTTTATGGAGAGGGAATTATTTAAAAGAATTGAAGCACGGTTGAAATTAATCAATTATGATGATTTAATCCCAGTGAGGAGAGAGTACGATTCCCATGCCCATTTGGTAGGGTGGCAAATGTTGATAGAATGGGGAACATCTCATCTTCGATAGATCTCGGTTGACGCTTGTTGGAGCGTTGGGAATTGTGTTTATGGACTAAGCAATCAAATGTAACTAGTTTGATAGTTGTTTTTTAAACGTTTAAAAATTATAAAATTTAAATATATTAAATAAAATTAAAAACGATAGATATGAATAAATGTTTATATAATTGTATTATTATTAATATTTTTAAAAAGGTATTATCAGCAAATTGATACTACTTCCGTCTCATCTTATTCGTCTTAATTATTTTTTTTAGTTTTTCATAGTTTATTTGTCACTTTCTTTTATTGTATTTTTCTTTTGTTATATTTTTTTCAATACTATCCATATTTAATTGGTCAATATCAATATTTGAATGATAACACATTAAAATATAAAACTCATTTATTTTTACTAAATTTTTTCTCTCACTCCACTATATATAACAAAATTTTCTCATTGGTTCTCACATAACTAGCTCAAATGTCCGACGTTGTCCGGACTAAACACAATTATTTATTGATATATTATGAAAAAATTATTTTAATATTTTATATATATATTTTTAATATTTAATTAGTTCTAAGTTAAAACCATTGATATTATGTATATATATTAATAAATTATTTAGTTATTTGATAAATAAGTTTTTGAATTTTATTTTAAGACAAATTTTTTGATTTTATTTATTTGCAAATAATAATCTATTATAATTTTTTTATTGATACATCTATTATATGCTAAATTTACAAAAATATTTTTTTTTAATATATAATTTTCATAATGTGAAACTAATATGTTTTTTTGTCCAAACTGATTCAAAATAAGACTATAAAATGAGTGGATCAAAACATATGAAGACTATGGGATGAGAAACTAAATGTGTTATTGTATGTAAAGTCATTATCATTATGCAACTTAATTAAAATATAATTATAAATTAATTAGGTTATTTATTATGTAACTCATAATAAATAGGTATATTTATATATTAATAAATGTCAAGATATAATTACCAAAAAGATAAATTGGGTAAATGGATTAAGGCCCTAGTTAAGAAGTATTTTTGTCATATTTATGACAAAATATTGAACAAAAAATTTTAAGGTTTGTGCTTTATATATATATATAGATGAGATAGTTAGGGTATTTTAGAGAGATTTTTTTTTTTTTTTTCCCATAATGCACGTACATTATCTAATTAGGACAAGTAAATTGAAACTGAGGTAGTGCTAAAAAGTATATCACTTAAAAACACTCGTATTCATTATTGGATGAGTTTTTGCTTACCTCTCATGATCTCAATAAAATTATGTTTGGTAGATAAGTTTGAAAAAGTGAGGTTGTAACTTTAAAATAAATTTAACGTTGAAATTAAGTTGTAAACTGAATTCGTTAAATTCTGCAAAACAAACCATGAGTAATGTTACTGGAAACTGATACTCCTATTTGCCTTGATTTTTTTAGTAATATTGACTAATTTTAAAGTTAATAACTAATTATATTTAATTAAATTTTTAAACACACTAATATTGCAATCAATATTATATATATATATATATATTAATTATAATCTCACCACGTCTATATAAAAGGAATAGTAAGAATTTTAATTAAAAAAAATATTTATTTACCGAAAAATTCGAAAACTGCTTTTTGGGGGACAAAAGAAGTTTCATAAAATTTAAATAACCGTAAACATGAGTAAAGTGTATTTACCAAATCAATAACAAATGAATGGGGGGCTCTTTAATGCGTCCTACAGTTTTTTTTTTTTTCTTTTTCTTTTTCTTTTTCTTAGTGAGATGGCGGTAATAATTTTACCGTAATTACAAAAATATTAATTTAAGATAAATTAAAGTTTGATTTTTACAAGAATATTATAATTTTATAATATTAATAATGGGTTAAAAATCTCATTGATAAGTGGAACAAAATTTCGGACCATTAAACTCATAATAGTGAGTCAAATGATCACAATAATGAAAAATATAATCTCATCACCTAAGAAGGGAGAACAAGAGAAGACTCTACACCATTAAATCAATTATAATGGGTCAAATAAATATAAATAATTAAAATTATATTCATCAAATGGTTTTCCTCTTTATATATTTATTCCAACTACTTTGTATTTCTAAATTCCAAATACACCCATCACTAATATTACACATAATTAGTGTTTCCAAACCTATTAGCTTTTTGAATGGTAAAGCCAACTTGTACATAATTGTCCTGATATGATGATAAGTAATACTACTCCACATCATTTTTTTTTTAGAGTTTAACACCTAAAACCAAAACAACCCAACCCCGGCGACAATATATATATATTCATGGTGATCTCATGAATTGTACTTAAACGAGTATTCATTAGTTATTTCAGCAAATCATTGAAACAAGTGGATCCAACAGATTATTTAATTGAATTATTGATTACAACCAATATTATATTATAAAACTCAGTAGGAGGATACAAACCGTAGAATAATGATAGTCTAATGTTTAAACGGTCTTAATTGAATATTAATTGATTATAAAATAAAATTAATTAATTTTAAACATTAAAAAATAAAATAAATTTTAAAACAGTCATCACAAGATCTTATTAAATGTTTTCGTGTTTGGCGTTTTGGCTAGCTTGCCGGCTCCAACACATAAAATAACCACTAATATAATATAATACAATTATTGGGGGATCTTAAGATGTACAATTATTTTAAAGTATGATTAATATTTAAATATATAAGTAAATATAGAGTACAATCCCACGTGCATTGAGATGGCGATGGAATAATTTTTATTAAGGGAAGATTGTGGTTATCGTGTGCAAAGGGACAACTTGGTACGAATGGGATCTTAATCAACCACTGCAGAATCTTATTGACTTATTTATTTATATCGAGAGATGAGGCTACTATATATAATCAGAAAAGTAAATAAATAAAACTAAAATAAACCATATTTATTTGGATTCAGACCGCACATTCAGTGAAAATTTTAAATCAACTGTAATGTTAATTAACTGCTGAATGAAATAATAATTTCAGTGGTTTAGTACCCTTTTGCGCACCGATTTATACCGCACATATATAGTAGTTTTAAAAATTGATGATTAATATGATCGAGGAAAAAGCTTAGAGCGACATCTTTGGTGAACAATACATCAATACTATCAGTGGATGAATACACACACGCAGTAGCCTCTCCTTAGAAATAACACACACACACACACACACACACACAAAAAGGGGGGGGGGGGGGGGGGGAATTTGGGGCAATGACTCATGGACCAAAGGGCATGCAAGAATATGAATATGATCGATCATCTGACCTTAGAATTAGAAGATATAAAATGAAAGAGATAATTGAATATGATCGTCTGACCGAGTCTGTCAACTCAGCTTGAAAAAAGCATGCACATATTTGACTGAAAATTGAACAATTTTGAGAACTGGATAAGAGATTTGACTAGACCACACCTCTCTCTATACATGACACACTCAAACGGGGTGAGGAATTGAGATTAGGGCATATTGAGTTTCTATATCTGAAAACAGGAGACGCCAATGGGAGATATATATATATATATATATATATTATGGCTATTATTTATGAATAATTATAATTCAATAATTATTATATTCTCTTAGCATTCAATTAAACGAGTCAAAATTATACTTGATAAATTTGAATCAACTCGACTCGTCTGGCACAAACATGAAAAAGTGGAAACAATGGAAGGAAATGAAAAGGACCACAACTACTGGCCCACTACACTCGACTAGTCAATAATCCGAGGCCCCTATTAGCCGAAGGGCATATGCTAATTACGTGAGTTTATAAAACGCAAAATTTGTCCATGCAATTAAATGCCAAACCATGCATTTGCAATTAAATCAAGGCACAAGAATTTTTCCATTAATAACTTGTAAACTTCCAAAATCGTTCAAGTTTGACCCAAAAAGTAAGTAAAATAAACCCTAAAAATAAAATAATGAAGGGTAGACTTCAAAAAACATGCTTGCTTCGGTCATTATTTTTAACTATTCAAGTTGTGTTAAGTGCTTGTTGGACAGCCACTTATATGACATTTAAAGAGATCAGATAACTAAAATTCTAGTGAAAAATCATATTTAATAAATTTAAATGTATATTTAAAAAAATTAAATTTATAACTGTAATCAACCTCTTGCAAATCTATGTACTTTTCGCTCTCAACAATGAACATAAAAGAAAATTAATGTTAAAATATCATTACCCTGTATAGCATATGCTTTTTATTTTTTTTCCCGTAAAAGTATCTTTCACATTTAAATTTGAATTATAATGAATTTTATTTACAATTAAAACTATATTATATTTTATGAATGAGAGCTTTCATTTAGATGGAGACAGGAGAGAGATTTTAGTTGCAATCATTCAAACTTTATCTGATTCAAAAATTTCTTGATTGCGTTGAAGTTATGGCATTCTGTTTACATTCAGAGGAAATTCGAAGTTCTCAAAGTTATTTTAAACCATTTTTCAATTAAAACTTGAGAGATGAAAGATGTGAGTTTTAAAAAGTTTTATTTATTGTAATTATGCCAACCTGAAATGAGGTCACTTTTATCAATTATGTGAAAGAGAATGTGTGATATTGCATTTTACTAATTATGAGAGGAGAAACAAAAAGAAAATAATATAATAATTCACACATTTTCCTCTTATTTTATCTGAATGATGTGGAAAAATGTGATATTGCATTTTACTAATTATGAGAGGAGAAACAAAAAGAAAATAATATAATAATTCACACATTTTCCTCTTATTTTATCTGAATGATGTGGAAAAATGTGATATTGCATTTTACTAATTATGAGAGGAGAAACAAAAAGAAAATAATATAATAATTCACACATTTTCCTCTTA
>JAUMHB010076777.1:0-12549 GCA_032359685.1 Pittosporum tobira | reverse complement strand
AGTATGATTTATAATTGGATCTTTGGGTATATCACTAACACTCTATAGTGTAGGAAATTGAAAAAAGATTTGGTTACTGATCGGTGTTTATTATATACATATTTTCTTATCATTATTCTCTTGATTTATTATTAAAATGCATAGATTAGGCTTATATATCCTTGTTTGGGCTAACAAATCATCAATCCAATGGATTAGTTATGTCATATTGTTATTGGGCTTGTAATGAAGAGAATTGGGCCTGGAAAGGCCTATTTTGGGTAAAATTCACGATTGACCTAATCCCGAACGCGCAAGGATTTCCAAGAATCGAAACAAGAACACAAGTCAAACAATAGAGGGCCTTACGGCCTGGCTTATAGCCTTAAGCCAGCTCGTAAGGGCACTTACGGGCATAAGCTAGGGAGTAAGGCTAGTTGTGCAACTTTTCACGAATTCTGTTGACTTTTCTGGAAGGCTTTGACCAAGTCCATTTTGGGCTTTTCTAGAAGCTTTTTACGATAGATCAAAGTGGGAGACCTAATCAGAATCAAATTGTGAGAAGACCCAAAGCCTACACCTATATAAACCCCCTTTTAGCTTTGGAAAATCAACACTAAATATATACAATATACACGATCCAGAGGAAAGCTGGAGCTTAAGGAGGCAGAGACCGGATGGCTACCACATGAAGACATCTAGTCGACTTCCTATGGGTTTTTATATCTTTTTTGTTGTATCTTGTAAATTAATTATGTTCTAATTTTTTTTATGCTAAGACTAAACGGATCTTATTCATGAGTAATTGAAAATTTATGTAAGCTTTATTAGGCATTTATATTGATTTCCCATATTTATTGAATTATGATACATGTTCTTAATGCTTCTAAATACTTGATAAATATTTAGATCATCTAGGTTAATGAATTGAAGGACATAACTATGAAAGTTTGTTAATGGCTCAATTGAATCATAATCAGAGGTTAAACTTTGCTAGGCATAGTCCAAGGTGATCTATGCGGTTTCGGGAGTAGTTGGCTTTAAAATAGCTAATAAAATCGCGAATTTTATAAAACTTGATGCTCTCTTTATTATTTAAATTCACATAGGAATATGATGGGTTAATAATTGGAGTAGGGGTACTTTTGCTAGGAATAGGCTAGTTTCTAAATTATGAAAATTTCACTGTCATAAATATGTCAAATTAATATTAATTGCATAATAAAATTAGTAAACGCTAAATTATGATTTAATAAGTGAAGTTGATATCTTAGCATATCTTTATCATATCTTTATATCTTTATTATTTATTTTCTTATTATTCATATTAGTTAATTATTAGTTTAATTACATAAAAAATCTAATCTTTTATTATTTGCTAGATAAAATAGAGGTTTTTGGCGCTGTTGTCAGGGAATTACTTTTACAATTATTATCATAATTTTTAGTTTTTATCTTAATCCAACTTTTTATATATTTTATTTTTATTCTTTAATCTTTTGTTTTGACCTTTTTTTGACCTAGAAGTTGGTGCATGTTAAGACGAAGCCAAGAAAGAGGACTTTAAGAATTTGATCCAGAACCATAGAGAACACAAAGAGAACGTCTACGGGTTCACAGATACTTGAATCCTACCTTCAAAGCTTGTTCTACACCAACTATTCTAGACAAAGACGCGGATAATTTCACGATGTAAGGACAAGAAGAGATCATTGTGAACGAGAGGAAGACCATGGATGATTTATCTGCCCCATCCCTTCAAGACTGCACATCAAGCATTGTTCGGCCAGCTATCCAGGAGAACAATTTTGAGCTTAAGTCAGCGTTGACCCAGATGCTTCGGAACGCAGCTATGTTCTACGGGCTACCTAACGAGGATCCGAACCTCCACTTAAATAATTTCTTAGAGATTTGTGATACATTCAAAACTAATGGAGTATCTATAAATGCCATAAGAATGAGGTTGTTTCCTTTCTCTATATGGGACAAAGTGAAGGGCTTCCCTACCTACAAGATCTATTAAAACTTGAGAAGAGATGGCACAAAAGTTCCTTATGTGCTATTTTCCACCATCCAAATCTGGAAAAATGCATAATGACATCACCACCTTCACGAAATTTGACGGTGAATCGTTATATGAGGCATGGAAAAGATACAAGGATCTGTTGAGGCTTTGTCCACACCATGGCCTACCTCCATAGATGCAAGTGCAAACATTCTATAACAGGATTGATCCCAACTTCAGAAACACCATAGACGCTGCAGCAGGAGGAAGCATAAGCAACAAATCACCAGAGGAGGCTTCCCAATGGATTGAATAGATGACATCTAACAACTACCACTGGCCGTCTGATAGATTCCAGCAAAAGAAACACAACGGCGTTCATGAAATAGATGCAATATCTAGGATAGAATCACAAATGAACAAGCTCACAGACATGTTCAGTTCACATATGAATAATGCTACGAAGATTCAAGCCATGACTTGCGGATTTTGTGGGGGTAACCATACAAGTACTGATCGCCAAAGTGGGAACACATTTGCTCATTCAACCAAGAATGCCAACTATGTTTCCAGCTATAGCCGAAACTTTAATTACCCCAGTAACAACAACCCCTATTCTAGCACATACAATCCAGGATGGCGCAACCATCCTAATTTCTAACAGGGAGGACAAAATCAGCAAGCACCAAGAGCCACACAACATATAAGATAGCAAAATTCCAAATTAGAGGAGATGATGATGCAGATGAACCAATCTTTACAAGAGAACATTAAAAGCACGAATGCTCGGTTCACTCATCAAGAGGCCTTAATCCGGAATTTGGAGAAGCAAGTTGGCCAGCTCGGGCAACAAATTTTTGAACGCCCTTATGATACTTTGCCAAGTAATACTGAGAAAAATCCAATGGAGAATGCAAAGGCCATCATCCTACGAAGTGGAAAAGAGATAAAAGGCTCAAAAATTAGCAAACTAGGTAACAGAGGCCAGAACAAAGACAATGAAGAGAAGAAAAAGGAAGAGAAAGAAGAAGACACCACCGAAACTAGCAATGCAAAGGACGTCGTCAAGACTTATGTCCCTCCAATCCCATATCCTGAAAGGCTTGTGAAGCGAAACTTAGATAAACAATTTGCTAGATTTTTAGAGGTGTTTAGAAAGTTGAACATCAATCTTCCACTACTAGAGACCTTGAAGCAATGTCACAGCTATGGAAAATTTTTGAAAGACATACTAGCCAACAAGTGAAAGTTGGAAGATGGAGAAACAGTGAAGCTAAATGAAGAGTGCTCATCAATTCTACAAAACAAATTTCCACCCAAGCTGAAAGATCCAGGAAGCTTGACAATACCATGCCATATCGGTGATGTGCATTTTGAGAAGGCCTTATGTGACTCGGGAGCAAGCATAAATTTGATGCCTTACTCTGTTTTCGAGATATTGGGTGTAGGGGAAGTTAAAAAGATCACCATTTCTCTCCAATTGGGGGATTGTTCAATTAAGTACCCGAGAGGCATTGTGGAGAATGTACTGGTAAAAGTTGACAAGTTTATTTTCCCTACAGATTTTATTGTACTCAAGATGAAGGAGGACATTAAGGTTCACATTATTTTGGAAAGCCATTCTTATCTATCAGAGGATCTCTCATTGATGATAAAGAAGAAAAATTAGTGTTACGATTGGGAGATGAGAAAGTTACATTTAACGTGCTGAATGCCATGACATACCCCAACAATGACAAAGAATGTTGGATAATTGACATGATCGATAGAGAGGCGCAAACAATATTTAATCTAACTTCCTCTAAGGATCCACTGTTGACAAGCTTGATACACTTAATCAGGTCAGGCTTTGACATAGACAAACTAGAAGAAGTTGTCCAATGGTTAGATGCTTTAAAACCTTGGCCAAGATTCATGGACCCTAAATTCAGCGAATTAATGAAAGTAGGATCAAAGTCAAGGCCATCAATTGAAGAGCCACCAAAGATGGAATTGAAGATGTTACCACCTCATCTAAAGTACACTTTTCTTGACAGTACTAATTTGCCAGTCATTATTTCTGCTCATTTGATAGGTGAGATGGAGCTGAAACTACTTCGGATTCTGCAGGAGCACATGAAGGGTATCGGATGGGCAATTGACGACATAAAAGGAATTCGCCCCTCCGTTTGCATGCACAAAATCTTAATGGAGGAAGGTTATAAACCAACCATCCAAGCCCAAAGAAGATTAAATCCGACAATGCAAGAAGTAGTTAAAGCTAAGGTGATTAAGCTCTTAGATGCGAGTATTATCTACCCAATTTTTGATAGTGCCTGGGTAAGCCCTGTACAAGTTGTTCCGAATAAGGGGGGTATGACAGTTATCTCTAATGATAACAACGAATTAATTTCTACAAGAATTGTCATTGGTTCGCATATATGCATTGATTATCGTCGATTAAATGACACAACTCAAAAAGATCACTTCCTACTTCCATTCATTGATCAAATGCTTAAGTGACTTACAGGTATGCTTTTTACTACTTCTTGGATGGTTTTTCTAGTTATTTCAAATCCTTATTGCTCTGGAAGACCAAGAGAAGATTACGTTTACTTGCCTATATGTCACTTTTGCTTATAGAATAATGTCATTCGATTTATGCAATGCACCGGTGACTTTTTGAATATGCATGATTGCAACATTTTCAGATATTATGGAAAAGTGCATTGAGATTTTTATGGATGATTTTTTCTTATTTGGTTCATCTTTCGACGCATGCTTGAAAATTTTGCAATTGGTTTTGTAAAGATGTGAGGGCACGAATCTCATCCTAAACTAGGAAAAATGTCACTTCATGGTACAAGAAGGAATCGTTTTGGGCCACAAGATATCTGAGAAAGGAATTGAAGTGGATCATGCTAAAATTGAAGTGATTTCTGACTTACCACCACCTACCTCAGTCAAGCTAATTCGAGGATTCCCAGGCCATGTCGGGTTTTATAGAAGATTTATCAAGGATTTCTCAAAGATTTCTAAACCACTTTACAAACTACTAGAGAAAGATGCAAAGTACGAGTTCAGTGAAGACTGTCTGAAATCATTCTGAACTTTGAAGGAAAAGCTAGTATCTGCCCCAATCACGACGACACCTAATTGGGAATTACCATTTGAACTAATGTGTGATGCTAGTGATACATCCATAGGAGCAGTGTTAGGCCAATGAAAAGATAAAATTTTTTGGCCTATTTATTACACAAGTCGGACATTGACTAGAGCTCAATTAAATTACGCTACTACTGAGAAAGAGCTTTTGGCAATAGTTTTTGTCTTTGATAAATTTTGCTCTTACCTGATCGGTTCAAAAGTCATTATTTTTACAGATCATGCAGCTCTAAAATACCTACTTCAAAAGAAGGATGCCAAACTAAGACTTATTTGATGAATCTTCCTATTACAGTAGTTTGATATAGAGATTAAAGATAAAAGGGAACTGAAAATCTCGTAGCGGATCATTTAAGCCGACTACCAAATGCTCCAATTGAAATTGAGTCGATTTACTAGAAATTGCCTGATGAATACTTGTTAGAGATAAAGGTAAAGTCTCCCTGGTATACTGACATCGCCAACTACAAGGTAAACAAGGTATTGCCTCCCGAATTTACGTACCAATAAAAGAAAAGATTCCTTTCTAAACTTAAATATTATATTTGGGATGAGCCATTCTTGTTTAAAATCTGCACTGACTGTATTATTAGACGATGTGTAGCATTTAATGAGATTGCAGGTATTCCCTCACATTGCCATGACGGTCAGACGGGTGGTCACTTCGGAGCCACTAAGACAACGGCCAAAATTTTGTAATTAGGCTTCTACTGGCCTACGATATTCAGAGATACCTTTGAGTATGTGAAGAAATGTGACCGCTGTCAAAGAATGGGAAATATTTCACGAAGCAACGAGATGCCTCTAAATGGTATTTTAGAATGTGACCTATTCGATGTTTGGGGTATTGACTTTATGGGACCATTCCCTCCTTCATATGGGAATTTGTATATTCTTGTTGCGGTGGAATATGTGTCTAAATAGGTGGAAGCATCCCCTCTTATTACTTATGATGCCAGCAGCAAGGTGAAATTTCTAAAGAAAAATATCTTCACAAGATTTGGTTCACCGAGGGCGATCATTAGTGACCAAGGCTCACACTTCATGAACAAACAATTTTGGTCATTAATGCAAAAGTATAGTGTTACACATCGTAATGTAATGGCTTATCATCCACAGGCAAACAGTTAGGTTGAAGTATCTAACCAAGAGCTAAAACAAATTATGGAGAAAATGGTTAGCATGAACAGGAAGGACTGGTCTATCAAATTAGACAATGCATTGTGGGCTTATCGAACGGTGTACAAAACTCCTATTGGTATGTCTCTGTTTCGGTTAGTTTATGGTAAGGCCTGTCATCTTCCGGTTGAATTAGAGCACTGAGCTTATTGGGCAATTAGGACACTTAATATGGATTTTCAAGTGTCTGGGAAGAAGCATTTGTTGGAGCTAAATGAGCTAGATGAGTTTCATCATGAGGCTTATGAGAGTTCCAAAATATACAAAGAAAAGACGAAGCAGTTTCACGATCGCAAAATTCTTTGAAAACATTTCCACGAGGGTCAAAATGTTTTATTAAATAACTCTCATCTTCGTCTTTTTCTAGGGAAATTAAAGTCAAGATGGAGTGGACCATTCACAATTACAAAGGTTTTTCCATATGGAATGGTAGAAATTACAAGTTCATCCGGCAACACATTCAAGGTCAATGGTCAAAGATTGAAATCTTATCTCAGGGGAGACTTCAAAGCTCTCAAGACCTTGGTGTTGGTTGGCCCCACATCTTGAGCTTAAATGACCTATAGTTGGGCTAGAAACTATAAAACGAGTGCTTCTTAAGAGGTAACCCAAGCCATGTACCATTTTTTGACTTTTTACGGTTTGATTTTTAATTTAACATCAATTTTTCTTGTTTTGTTTTCAAATTTTTTTGTAGATTTACGCTCATGGATGCATAAGAGATTTTTAGAAAGAAGAACGGGTGCAAACAGATCACGTATAAAGAAGTTACAAAAATTTAGCAAAATAGGGCAACAGCTTGATTTACGGCCATACTTACGGCCGTAAACATGCCCATAATCCGTAAGAGGACTTACGGCCGTAATCGGGACCATAAGTGCCTCATGATTGGGTTTTTAAGCTCATTCGGCCAAAATTCAAACCACCATTTCAACCATTAGCGCGCCAAAGCTAGAAATTTCGAACAAAACCTCCAAAAATACCAAACCAACCATTCAAACATCATTCCGTCCATCACTCAATCAAATTACACTACTCAAACACCCAAATCATCAACCACAACTGCGAATTTCACCAAATTCTTCAAAATCCATCTGAATTCCAATGTGGTGAAAGTTTCAAAATCCTTCAAATTCATCCGAATTCCAATGTGGTAAAATCTTGGGTAAGTCATTTCTTGTTGTTTTGTGGTTGATTGAGGACATGATGCACACCATAAGGTTATCAAAACACGCAAGAGGTGAATCATCCCAAGGACAATCAAGTTACCAATTAGGTGCTCGATAATTTGCCCTATCAAACACCTCAGGCGTTCTTTTTTGTGACGAGCACCAGCTGCTTAGATATGACATTCTTTTGAACTGTCGTATTCCCAAAACTCGATTTATGCATGAAGGTATGCTACTTCTGTTGGGATTGTTGGCAGATGTATTGTGGATGAGCGACAATGTGGGGTGGGACAACTTTGTACACTGTACATACAACACCTATATTCGAATCACGCTGGAGTTTTTGAGCTCCCTGGATGCTGTGGTGACAAGGGGAGAACGTAAAAACGAAGGTCGAATTACATTTCAACTTTTCAACAACAAGCATATATTGACCCTAGTAGAGTTCAATACTATATGTGGACTTCTGGTTAGGGGCCCTCGATCACCAGCTGCAGACTACATTCTTGCTCATTTTTGGAGCTTCATTGCGTCCGATGACTATTCCCCCAAGCTTATTTCTACATTCTTGCTCATTCCTGGATTCTTCCTCATTTCTGGCCTTATTACACCGATTATTACACATCTAGGGATCGACTGCTCCGGTCTACCTGAGGCACAATGGAGTAACACGATCAACATCGATTTTTGCATTGATATGCATATGATCGCTAAATAAGGTAATGCATATTACCTTTGCTTTCAGACAAACTATAGGATGTTGCTACCCAGCCCACGTACCTCGGTCTGTGACGAGGCCAATTGGGTCTACCTAGAGGTCTTTGACGGCCAGGAGCACAATTATGTCCTCCCGAATGTGTCGAGGACTGTCACAGAGTGTGAGGAGGACGTAGACATGGGACCGGAAGATATATTCGACTTCTCCGGCCTGCGCGATGATTTCAACCGCCCACTCATCCCCACCGTTCCTACTATTTCCAATGGTGCTAGCTATAGTGGAGCAGGACCTAGTGGGACCGCTACATCAGCAGGAGCACCAGAGGGGATCTGTACTATTCTTGCTCGGATCGAGCAACAATAAGCCTAGTAGCGCAATGCTGCAGTAGATGTATGACTGACACATATCATAGGGCCACTTTGGACCCCCACCTTCCTGTTTAGGTATGTTTTCTTTTTCCCATACGTGTTCTTATTGTGTTATAGTGGGGACAATGTAATAGTTAAGCTTTGGGAGGGGGGGGGGGAATAAACATACTATTCACTTATGCTAAGGTGTATTAAATTTTCGGTTTAGTTTTTAGTTATTTCATTCTATATTTTTGTTTTCTTTTTCATCTTTATTTCTGTCTATATTTTTTGTTTAGTTTTATTTGTTTTTTTTTTTTTTAAATCAGAAAAATACAAAACAATATTTCAAAAAACCCATAGGTTGTCTTAAATGAAATTTCATGCTTTTAACCGAATGAAAAATGATTGGACTTAGTTTGTTTTTAAAATTATTTGGAACTAGTATTCTACTTTTAAATGATTAATGCTTAGGGTTATATGAGTCGAAGTTTCGCATGCTTAGGTCTTTTATATCTATGATAGGCCTAGGAAATTATGATAATCCCTTGCTATCCTATATTTGATCTAGAAGGCTATTTCAAATCACTTCTTATTAGCTTTAAGATATTGAAATACTTCAAGAAAGACTATTAAAAATATGGTAAAGTGCTTGAACTTCCTTGGTAACTTTTGAATACTTTTGATTACTGAAGAAACACTTGACCTAGATGAAAAAACAAAAAAAATTCAAAAAATTCAAAAAATTAAAAAAAAATGATAAAATAAAATAAAGAGTTGAAAAGAAACTGGAGCAAAAATGCCCATCAACTCTATAGGCAAAAGCCTATGCTAAAAAAATACGAGGAAAAATCAAGTGCTCATTTGAGATCTTAGTATTCAAGGGGACGATCTATGCCTATGGGTAAGAGAAACCATTTATTTGGTCGGAGGTCTGAAGTACTACGCTTAAAGGTAAAAGTCTAAACTTAGTATTTTAAATATCTCTGAGTTAATACACTCTGCACATGAGCACATACACACGTTTTGAATGAAATTATAGGAAGCATGGGAAAATTATGAAGACTTAGACTTGTTATGGATACATGTACTTAAGTTGTGTGAAATATTTTTTATGTTTGATGAATTATTGATTTATTAATTATATATTTTTAGTCTTAGATAATTTTCGTCACCAACTTTGTCAATTCATAAAATTTCGGTGGATTTCAATGTTAAAAATCAAGAGGCCAAATTTCCTTAAAATTTATTTTTCATCATTAGTTTGCTTGAGGACAAGCAAGAGTTTAAGCTTGGGGGAATTTGATCAGTGCTTATTATATACATATTTTCTTATGATTATTCTCTTGATTTATTATTAAAATGCATTGATTAGGCTTATATATCCTTGTTTGGGCTCACAAATCATCAATCATCAATCCAAGTGATTAGAAATGTTCTATTGTTATTAGGCTTATAATGCAGAGAATTGCACCTGAAAAGGCCTATTTTGGACAAAAATCACATTTGACCTAATCCCAAACGAGCAAGGATTGCCATAAATTGAATTAGGAACATAAGGCAAACAACAAAGGGCCTTACGGCCTGACTTATGGCCATAAGCCAGCCTGTAAGGGTACTTACGGGCATGAGCTAGGGTATAAGGTTGGTCGTGCAACTTTTTACAAAATTTTGTTGACTTTTCCAAAAGGCGTTGACCAAGGCAGTTTTGGGCTTTTCTAGAAGCTTTTCAAGATAGATCCAAGCGGGAGACCTAATCAGAATCAAATTGTAAGAAGACCCAAAGCCTATACCTTTATAAGCCCCTTCCTAGCTCTGGAAAATCAACACTTAATATATACAATATACATGATCCATAGGAGATCTAGAGCTTAAGGAGGCGAAGACCAGAGGGCTACCACACGAAGACATCTAGCCAACTTCTTATGGCTTTTATGTTGTATCTTGTACATTAATTATATTCTAATTTTCTTTTTGCTAAGACTAGACGGATCTTATTCATGAGTAGTTGAAAGTTTATTTAAGATTTATTGTGCGTTCATATTGATTTTGCATATTTATTGAGTTATGTTACATGTTCTTAATGTTTTCAAATACTTGATCAATATTTAGATGATCTAGGTTAATGAATTAAAGGACGTATCTCTGAAGGTTTGTTAATGGATCAATTGAATCATAACCGGAGGTTAAACTTTGCTAGGAATAGTCCAAGGTGATATGTGTGGTTTTCGAGAGTAGTTAGATTAAAAGCAACTACTAAAATCAAGAATTCCATAAAACTTTATGCTCTCTTTATTATTTAAATTCAAATAGGACTATTATGGGTTAATAATTGTAGTAGGGGTATTTTTTCTAGGAATATGCTATTATCTAAATTAAGGAAATTCCACTATCATAAATATGTCAAATTAATATCAATTGCATAACAAAGTTAGTAAACCCTAGATTACGATTGAATAAGTGAAGTTGAAATCTTAGCATATCTTTATCATATCTTTATCTTTATTATTTATTTTCTTATTATTCTTATTAGTTAATTATTAGTCTAATTAGATAAAAATCCAATCTTTTATTATTTGCTAGGTAAAATAGAGATTAAAAATATTGGTATATAAATTGTAACAATTCTCCGTGGGAATGATAAATCTTTTATGCTATAATTTAATTGGTGTACACTTGCATTTTAATCTGATCAGTTGCAAAGATGAAGAAGAAGCTCTTCAATAGTTAAACACAATTAGACCCTGGGTGAGGCCCCTAGAGCCGAAATATAGCGAACTAATGACGGGGTATTCCAAGCCACGACCATCAATTGAGGAACCACACACCGTGGAATTAAAGAGTTTACCTCCTTATTTGAAATATGCTTTCCTAGAGGGTACTAATTTGCCTGTTATTATTTTCTTCTTCATTAACAGGTGAGATGGAGGATAAGTTGCTGAGGGCTTTAAGGGACCACAAACGAGAAATTGGATGGACTATAGCTGACATCAAAGGAATTAGTCCTTTGGTTTGTATGCATGAAATTTTAATTGAAGAAAAGTACAAACCAGTCATCCAACCGCAAAGGAGACTCAACCCAAAGATGCAAGAAGTTGTCAAGGAAGAGATGATCAAGCTACTTGATGTAGGATTATTTACCCAATTTCTGACAATTCATGGGTAAGCCTAGTACATGTTGTTCCCAAGAAAGGAGGTACGACGGTAATCCACAATGAAAATAATGAATTGATTCCTACCAGAACCGTCACCGGGTGGAGAGTATGTATAGATTACCAAAAATTGAATTACCGAAAATTGAATTACGCCACTCGAAAGGAACAATTTCCTTTACCTTTCATAGACCAAATTCTTGAAAGACTTACGGGATACACATATTACTACTTTTTGGATGGTTATTCTGGATACTTCCAATTGCTCCAGAAGATCAAAAAAAGACCACCTTCACATGCTCATATGGCACGTTTGCATATAGGAGGATATCCTTTGGCCTCTACAATGCACCAACTACATTCCAGAGATGCATGATAGCCATATTTTCAGAAATGATGGAGAGTTGTTTTGAAATCTTTATGGATGACTTTTCTATATTTAACTCCAGTTTTGACAAATGCTTATACAATTTGGAACTAGTTTTACAAAGGTGTGAAGAGACAAACCTAGTACTAAATTGGGAGAAGTGTCATTTTATGGTACAAGAAGGCATTGTATTAGGCCACAAAATCTCGAAAAAAAAGGATAGAAGTTGATCGGGTGAAGATTGAAGTGATTCTGATTTACCTTCGCCAACTTTTGTGAAGCTACTTTAGGGATTCCTGGGACATGCAGGATTTTATAAAACATTCATTAAGAACTTTTCGAGGATAACTAGGCCCCTTTGCAAGTTGTTGGAAAAGGACGCTAAACTTGAGTTTTCCGATGAATGTTTGAAAGTGTGACGCCCCCAAATTTCCACCTCCAAATCTCGTGGAAATCTGGTCGTCAGATAACAACTAAAGATATTGAGAA
>JAUMHB010076744.1:0-12555 GCA_032359685.1 Pittosporum tobira | reverse complement strand
ACAAATCCATTAAAGAAACATAAGAGATTCAACAGTTGGAGATCAAGATGAAGAAGATGTGGTTCAATTGGCTGAGTAATTCTTTCTCACAAAATTCTTTAAATTTTGTAGTCTTTACTTTGTTGGATAACCTCGATTGGGATCCATACTTTTTATTATGTGAGTGGAAAGGGTTTTTGGTGGCTGTTCTTAAACAGTCACCAAAAACATCATGAAGCTCATCTCCTGGAACTGTAGAAGGTTAGGCCAAACCTCTACTGTCTAGGCAATCTGCTACTTAGTCTGATGGCAAGAACTTGATTTACTATACTTAATGGAAACTAAACATAACAAAGAGTTTGTGGCTACAACATTTAATCACCTAAACTTTGATAACTGGATAGAAGTTGATAGTGAAGGTCAAGGGGGCGGGCTATGTGGGGTGGAATAATAATATAAAGTTCGAAACCAGAGAGATCAATAAAAATATTATAAGTGGTCTTATCGAAGATGAAAAAGACATGAAAAGTCATGTCCATCTAATTTATGGCCCTCCAGTTGTTAAAGATAGAAATTTATTTTGGAATAGAATAACCCAAACAACTTATGATATAAATATTTCATGGATTTTACTAGGGGATTTTAATCAAGTTTGGCATCTAAAAGATAAATTAAACTTTCATAACTCTACTTTACCATGGTCAAAATTTTTTGATAATTTTATACAATCAAATAATCTGATAGAGCATAACATAAAGGGTCCCATATACACTTGGATAAATGGTAGAGAAGGGACAGACGCAACTTTTGAAAAACTAGATAGAGCATTTTTTAACCTAAAATGGTTGGAAACTTCCGTTAATCTGTACCACACAAGATACTTTTCCTCAAAACAACAATCAAAGAGGTTTGAAGCTTGGTGGCTTCTTAGCGAAGTATCTAATAATATCATGGTTAATCCATGGAAATCACATCTTGAGGGGTCCCACATGTTTGAAATTATGAGATCAAATCAAACTATGATGTCCCAATTATAATTATGGAACAAAAATAGACATGGTAATATTGGTGAACATATACACTACATTAACTTTCTTGCAATCAAATCTCCTTTTGAATGGCAATCAAAAAGAAGAATACTTACTAAGGGAGGAGTTAGAAAATTATCTTGATAAGGAACATTTATTATGGGCACATAAAGCTAAGAAAAATTAGCTGGAGTTGGGTGACCGTAATACAAAATTCTTTCATGCTTCTACAAAAGAAAGATGGAAAATCAATAAAATAATTATGTTAAAAGATGAAGACAACTGCATTGAAGGTTAAAATAACTAAAATAACTTAGTAAGCCTTACAATTAATCATTTTAAAACCCCTTTCACACCAAATTTCATCCATAATGAAGAGGATAAGACTTATAATTTCCTCTCGGCAATCTCAAAGTCTCTATCAGTTAATCAAACAATCAGCCTTTTCTTATGGAAGAAGTGGACATAGCGGTTTTTCAGTTGGGTGCTTTGAAATTCCCAGGGCCAGATGGTATACCAACATTTTTTTACCAAAAAAAATGGAAAAATATTAACTCAAAAATTCGTAAATGTATCCTTTCGACACTTAATTCAGGTCACATTATTAAAGAATCTAACAAAACTTTCATTACTCTAATGCCAAAAATCTCGAACCCTGAAAAATTAGGTGAGGTCTGTCCAATTAGTCTGTGTAACATTATTTACAAAAAAAATTCTAAACTGTTAGTTAATTGATTAAAAAGCTTGATGCCATCTTTAGTGTTGAATTACCAAAATTCTTTTATTCAAAATCGTTTTATTTCTAATAATATCATTTTACATCACGAACTTATCGTTAAAATTAAATGATTCAAATCCAAATCAATAACTCTTAATGCTCTTAAAATCGATTTTAGTAAAGCCTACAATAGGATCAAATGGCAGTTTGTTGAGAAAGTTCTCAGAAAATTTAATTTCCTTCCACACTTTATCAATCTCATCATGCAATGCATATCTATAGTCTCTTGTTCAATTTTATTGAATGGATCGCCTTCAGAATTTTTTCAATCTTTAGTAGGTCTTAGACAAGGAGACCCGCTATCAACTTATCTATTCATTCTCTGTGTTGAAACACTTTATGCAAATCTCCATCATGCAGAAACTATTCATCAAATAAAAGGGTTTAAAATAGCTAGGAACTCAGAAACTATATCTCACCTTTTTTTCGCAGATGATTGTACGATCTACTTCAATGCCTTTTTGGATATTTGCTCTGTAATTAAAAACATCCTTGCTGATTATGGAACAGTAGCAAGTCAGATTATAAATTTCAATAAATCAAATCTCTTCATTAGCCCAAATACGGAAATTAATCAATCCCAATTGTTTTCGTATTTTTTCAACATCAAGTTTCTTAGTGATTATTTAAAGTATCTAGGAGCCTTTTATTGCTCACAAATAAAAAATTAAAGAACTTTTCTTATCTAAAAGATAACTTAAAGAAAATGCTCCAATCTTGGAAAACCAAACTTATATCCCTTGCTGGAAGAGATGTTTTGGTGAAGTCCACTTTAGCTATTATTCCCGACTTTTAAGCTTCCAGACCAAGATTTGGATGATCTAAATAAACTGATTAGAAATTTTTGGTGGGGTCATGATGAAAATAATAGAAAAATTTATTAGAAAGGTTGGAAATATATAGCAAGACCTAAAGAGGAAGGGGGAGTAGGAAATAGAGATTTACATTGCCTTAATGAAGCTCTTCTAGCAAAACAAGCTTGGAGATTGTTAACTGACCCCACTTCACTTATTGCCAGAATTCTTAAAAGTAAATATGGGGTTAATAAAGATATCTTGGAAATTAATCAAAAAAATTCGGATAGTTACATGTGGAAAGGAATTCTACTTGGAAGGGATCTTCTAAAAGAAAGAATATCTAAATCTTTAGGGGATGATAAAAATACTAATTTATGGGATGAAAATTTTATCTTAGATGAAAATTGGTTAATACCTCCTCCAATTAGAAATGACTTTACAATTGAAAATTATGCATAAGAAAAAGTAAATGAATTAACATTAGAGAATGTCAAGATATGGGATGTTAGAAAGATAAAAGAAATCATTCCTCCCGACTTTTGGAAAAAAAATATTCTAAATACACCAATATCAAGAACTGATAATCAAGATAAAATCTAATGGAATGAATCTCCTGACGGAATATTCTCTGTAAAATCAGCCTATCGAAATGCAGTCAAAAGGAAAAATGGAACTCTTAATATAATGATTATGAATAGATTTGATCGGTTTATCAATCACAAAACTCACAGTCTACTATGCCTATAGGGATGAATGCAGGGACTATGTCAGTATGGAATATGTCAGCAGACACAGGAAACATAGGAAATGGAAGTAATGATATTGACAATCTCTTATTCAGCAACGTTGGGGAAAGTAGCTTACAGAGAACAGAGCAACAAGAGCAGGACTTGATTGCTACAAAGGTATGAAAAATAAAGGTTCCAGTAAAAATAAATCTTTTCTTTGGAAAATTGCTCAAAATTGATTACCGTTAAACAAAAATAGGGGAAAATATTCCATAATATCTCAAAGTTATGTGTATTTTGTGAAATTGAAGAGGAAAATGCTGATTACACGTTCTTCAATTGTCAAATCTCTAGAGCAATCTGGTTTGCCATTAGATTTAATTTCTCTAATATAGTTGGAGCTCTAAGAGCAAAAGAAAATTTCAAATGGATCTTAGCTTTAAAAAAAAAGAATGATGAGAATGATCCAAATTTTCTGACTAGACTTAAATGGGCTAGCATAGAAATTTGGATTCACAGGAATGAGATTATATTCAGAGGGGCTAAAATAAATGTAGCAACAACAATTAAACAAGCCGAAGACTTTAAAAAATACTGGATAAAAGCAGATATATCAAGAAGAAAGTTGCAATTATCTTATCTCAACTCCATTTCTAACAATCAGTTGATAAATTCAAGTGAAACGATGGCTTTAGGCAGGGATAAAAGGGATCTTGTGTCTTTTGCTACAAATTTTGTTATGCAGCTAGACAACAATTGAGATGGCAAGAAAGAAATAGCGACAGTGGGATGGTGTTTGGTACAAAAAGAACACCAAATTTTTGGTAAAGGGGTGAGAGTCATGGCAGCAAGCCCACTTCAGGTAGAAACTTTAGCTCTCTTAGAAGCTATCAAATGGACAAAGGAAGTAGCTTTTGAAAGAGTGCAATTCTGCACTGATTCTCTAAATTTTTGAAATCGTTTCCTACTGTCTGTAATAGTTTAAATGTTATATTGGTGGATATTGTGTATTTAGGTAACTCGTTTAATTTTTGTAATGTTCGTAAGGTGCCTCGTCGTTGTGTAGAAGAGGCACATAAATTTGTAAAAAAAGTAAAACTTTGTGGTACTTAAGACTGTAAATAGAATTAAACGGTTCAAGATTTATTCGAGATCGCTCTGTTAAAAGTTTGATTTGAGCTCGATTCAAAATATTAACGAGTAGAATATGAACATATTTTAAAGTTCGATAAATTATTTGGACCTTATCTAATTATTTTTTTGTATTGATGTTCGATGGTATTCGCTGGAAAACTTTAAATTACTCGGACTCGAACTCGCTTCGTATTCGATCTTGATTCGATAGCTGAACAAGACATACACAAACTTTATTTCAAGTTTGTTAAATATAAGAATATAATATGAACACGTCAATGGTACAAATGCGTTTGTTTAATAAATGCTTTCAAGTTCACCAAAAAGAAAAAAAATATTTAAATATTTATTATTTTTATCTTCTAATTTTTATAACACATTTTAATAATTATGTAGTATAAATTTTAAAAAATATAAAAAATATATTAAAGAAAAATATAAATTTTCTTATACAAACAAAATATTTTAAAAACATTTTTTAATGATTATGCAAAATTTAATATACAATTTTGGAAGATTTTCAACTTTTATAATATTAAAATATAAATATATTTTTATTTTAAAATATATTAAAAATAAATAATAGTGATTTATAATTGATAAATACCAAACATGTTTCAAATTGATGCTACCTCATGAACAGTGCGTACGCGCATAATTTTTAACGTGATGTATGCGCAATAATTTTTTACTGTTATGAATAGAAGTGAATAATATTTTAATAAATTTATAAATTTACATTATTAAAGTTTATTTTCATATATTTGTAAATTTAAATTATATTTTAATAAATTTGTAAATTTAAATTGTTAAAGTTTATTTTCATATATTTGTAAATTTAAATTATATTTTAATAAATTTGTAAATTTAAATTATTAAGGTTTATTTTCATATATTTGAAAATTTAAATTATATTTTCATAAATGTGAATATATTTAGAGCTAAAAATTATATAATTTATAATTTTTGAAAATTATATAATTTAATAATAGCGCCTACAGGAAAGTCATTGGAGATCAGCTCATTTGCATGGACAAGATTCCGAGGAGTCTGTGATAGTACAGGAAAGTCAAAATCACGATCCTGGGGAACAACAAAGAGCGGGAAAGAGATTCCAATAAGGTACGCGCTAGGTATTAGAAGGAAAAAAATTATGAGCAATTTTGTTATTTTATATACACACTAAAAATTATTGTGCATTCTTGAATAGTTTTTAGCGTATATGTGAATATCTTATACTATTGGATTTGAAACAAATTGTTATAATTATTTTGGTTAAGTAGTCAATGTTGGCTATGGATCCGTCTATATATATATATATATATATTTAAAATAAATATAAATTAAAGAAATTGAGTTTATATTAAATTAAATTCTAAAAAAATTTAAAATTAAATTTAAACTATAAACTAGATTTGATAATTTTTACCAAACAAGTCCATAAACTTGATGAAGTTTACAAAATTTAATTTAATCGCACATTTGATACAGATGAAATGTCTAATTAATTCCTAAGGAGTTTATGGTATTGTTTATGCAACTTCTCCAAAAACGACTTATAACTTATTTAGTATAAATAATATTAAAAATAAATTAGGAGTAATTTGATCATTTTTCATACTTAATTGGGTTACCATAAGGTAACTATTTAATAAATTGATAACTAATAAAAAAAACCGGAAAAAAAAAAAAGGTTTTGTGCATTAAAGTGACCGACCCTCTTTTTTGTGCATTAAAGTGTTGTAGACTAGTTAAAACTTAACACCAACACTTCAAAATAATTTATCATTTTTGAAATACGTTATAAATTGTACAAATAATTTGTGACAAAACAATGCATCCAATACCTAGGTTTTAGGAGAAGCATCCATTACGCTACACAATCTGATGTATATAAATCAGTTGTGTGGAAAAAAATTGAACTCGTACATAAAAGAACAGTTGTTTAAATCCTCAATCCTACTCTCTTATAGGATTGCTGGATCTTTATATCTGTTGAAAATATTCTCAATATCTGCCATCACTTCGGTTGGCAAAGGCCGTTCCACTGTCAAGAAAGCGTCAATGTCTTCCTTTAATTGGTTGAGAGAAGTTGCACCTATAATTGAACTTGTCATAAACGGGCGGTCCCGTGCAAATGCAAGTGCTAACTGAACCGGAGTTAGTCCATGTTTCTTCGCAGCTTCAACATATTTTATCGTTGCTTCCTGGAAATATATATATATATATATATATATATATACACAGATTAATTAACCGGGGCGTTTCACTGACACTTGCATAGTTGCATTCATTCTTCCTTGTGCAAACTTGAGGTAAGTTTGCATATAAAATGTTGAATATTTTGATTCTATATATAGACACTATTACAAACGAGCTTTATCTCCAGTCTTAAAAGAGTTACTATAAGAACATACCATGGCAATGGATCTGTTATATCTTTCCATGTAGCCAGGGAAGATGTTCATCCTTCCTTTCTTTGCAGCTTCAGAATTCAAATCTAAGTACTTTCCCGACAGTGATCCACCAGCCAGTGGGGAATAACAGAGTAAGCCAACATTGCAATTATTCGGATGGCACACTTCAACAAGATCAACTGCAAAGAATCAAATTAGAGATAATTAAATAATTGTCTTTGGTAGGTAATTTTTCTATACACATGACTGTAAGCCTATTTCTCCTTCATATAACTGCCGTCATATATCATTTCTAGGTCAACTAATTTTCAGAAGTGTCCTATAACATGAATTTTAGGATTTACCACAGAAAGGTGAATAAACTAATAAAGAAATTGTTAATGTAGTGACGCCAAGAAGGAAGATATTCTTGGTCCATCTTTGGCTCAAAACATTTTGGGAACAGCACTTCTTTCAATTTCAACTATGAGAGAATTATGATGAAAGATATTTTACCTTCATATTTACATCTAACTATCAGGCTGTAGCTATTTTGAATACTGACAATCTTTGGTAGTCCTTCCACTTTTGCAGCATGTACAAACTCCATGACTCCATAAGAAGTTTCATTAGAAACACCTATGTAACGCACCTGAATACATTATATAATTGTCATACTCACATAGTAATAATGATACTGCAAAGAGTTCCGATAAGCAGCCAGATGTAGCGATGAACAATTTTTTCCTCAACTGGGATCCTTTTCTTTTGTCCCCGACTATAATCTTCAGAGGCTTTTCAAGGTTACTTGGTGCTCTTTCATAATTTTAGTGAGTCCTGAATTGGGTAGAACCTTTTAAGAAGCATTTATAGATTCAGATTTTATAATGACTTAAAAGTGCTAATCAATTGAAGATGTGTACAATTGAAGCTAATGTGTTAGTATTTAGTTTTTATGGTGCGGACAACTATCCACGAGTGTCTTCCCTCCCAACTCTCATAATGCCACATTACACGTGGGCCACAGTGCTACACCTTTCTTTAAGGAGAGGAGTAAATGTAACACACACACACACACACACACGTGAAAAACCATATATATCGAAAAGTTGCAAACCGAACAAAGAATAAAATATTAACTAAAACATTTCCAAAAGGATTATAAAGTATAAACCCATGCAGTTTTGGTTCTTGTGTAATGCATCCGCCAGTATTATCACAATAATTCAAGGATAAAGTCATTGTGCACAATCAGGCCTATCTCCAACATGTGATTTTACCAGTGTATTATCTAAAGAAACAAACTCCTCCTAAATAAAGGTAAGATTGCGTACATCTGATCCTCCCTAGACCCTGCTATTTGTGGAACCCGTGTGCACTGGTTATGACCTTTTACATAATCTAAGGAAACTAAATAATCTCATGTTTATGAATGTGCTTTATTTTTCATGGGCATATATAAAAGTGTATTGTCTAATCAAATATATTCTAGCCATTGCATTAGCCAAACTTGCAAAAAAATCCAAGGCAGGAATAGATGCAATGTATAGTTGAACATCGTTTACCTTCCCTTCATCAATGAGTTCCTGAAAGGTCCTGAGCTGCTCAACAAATGGAATGCTAGGCCTCCATTTTGAAGGGTCATAGAAAAATTCACCAAACAATGCCACATAGCGATCTGGCCTAAAACAAAACAGTAAGCAATTAGCTTACAAACCAAACAATGCATTGTATCTGATTACGAGTGTGTTCATGAGAGAGAGAGAGAGACCTCTCCAACCCTGTGCACAGGTTGTACACTTTAAGCACTTTGAATGTACTTTAGTAATAAAACTCACCAATGTATTTGCAATAAATCAATGTAATCAGTATTGAGACGTTTAAGGCTTTTCTCTACACTTTCTTTGATATTAGCAGCATCGACCCGCAAAACCTTTGCATTCTCGCGTATGTAACTTGATCGCTCTGAATAACCACATACTTTTGTTGCCACAATAACCTAATGACGAAACAGCACACTGCAATATATCAGTACATCTGTACATCAAGATCACAATGACATGCTTTTCACACTTCAAACAATTATGATCATATATTAGTCACTGATTCCTTCTCCAAAAAATAGTATTTTTTATATAAGCAAAATCCCTATACTTTATTCAAGAAATAATTTTAACTATGAGAGTTCTACTAGGAAATAATAGCACACACGTCAATTTGAGGGGTAGCTGAACGTGGGCAATATAAAAAGCATATTGCATACTCTGGAATCTGGACAAGACTCTAGTTTTTATGGTAATCTTACATTATGGGGTCAATGTTTTCAAAAAAGTCATGCAAGACTTGCATTGACAAGATAATGATATTTAAGAAGCTTCCAGTATATCTCACAAACCTTTGTAATGAAGAAAATGCATCAGTTCTCTATGAAGTCTAAAGATACTAAACGTGAAATAGGATAGGGCAGAAATTAAAGAAAAAGAGAAATGTACTACCAATTTCCCTAATCGTCTGTTTCCGAAAAATTACCACCAATTAGCAGTTGTACTTTAGCAGAAGCAGAACGTACTTATACTGTACAGCAGTTTAACAGTAAAAACTATTTCAGGAACTTAAAGAAAAAGATTTGGGGCAGTTCAAGCGAGTGACAAAGCATTATGAGAATCTTAACAATTAACAGGAACTTGAGATAAAAGTAATATAAAGTCAAATGAGACTACAGTACATATTCAACCTGGGAAGCAACGTGCAAGAATGGGAAGCAATAACTAGAGTTACTCACTCAACACAATGAATGCACCTTGTCACGAGGTTGAGACTTCAGCCAGCTACCAATATAGAGATCAGTTCGTCCTTGTGTCTCCTTCTTCATTGGGATCGGATACTTTGGGGATAGAAGAATGTTGAATAGAACAAAAAGGACAACGTCATTACATAGTGAAAGTGCATATGTATATTATGAAAAGTCATAAAAAAAAAATACTAAAAAAGTTTGCTCGTGCCAAAATAAAGAAAACAACATACTGCCTCTGCTGTATCCAAAGCATTAATTCCATTCTCAAACGCATAAGAAAGCATTTCATGAGCATCTTTCTCTGTGTTCTGCTCCCCAAATGTCATCTGGAACATAAAATAATGAATCCACTAAAACTATTGTTTATCTGACAGTGAATCAGTAACGCTTCCAGTTTGACTGGAAAGCGCAAGCATTTACAGGTGGACAAAAAGCTAAACATAACAGCTGCTAGAGCTTCAAAAAATTCATTGCCCAGCCATTCTTTCCTAACTCCACTCCCCCACCCCACCTCACTCAAAAATAAAATAGTTCCAGCAGAGTGCAGAAGTAAATAATAGAAAATCTTCCCTCCTTTCAGGTGAGAAAACCTTAGACGTTGCAGGTCCCTTCTGAATCTTCCTCATTTGAAATGATTTACAAATATCAGTTGCAGTTGTTTCATATGTTTTCCACTTTTCCACTTCTAAGTTTGAAGCTTCTATTCTTCTTAATGATTACAGTTGAAGCAAGCTCTTGGAGTCACTCATCCATGAAAGTCAGATCACATGTAGGGAGGCCTTTTGAGTATATCAGATATTCAAGTTACATCATCTTTGACAAGTTAATTTTAAAACATTTATTGCACAATACTCCCATGATTTCAAAATGGCAATCATCAAAGCTTATTTAATTGAGTTGGAAACATTGATTTCAAAATAGGAGTGAGCCACATTTTAGGGACGTCATCAGAAATAGAGACTGGACTCGGTGTTTGGGACTCAGTTAGCATATAAAATATGCATGGTCCATATATAACACATTTATGGTACTATAATTGGCCACAAAAATGGTTGAACTGTTGAACTTAAACAAGAGGGAATGGTATTCTAACTTATTAGTGCTTGTTCGTTAGGCATTAGGTTGTGCATTTGGACCTCCTGAAGCACAGCACCTTTTTTTTTGCGTTGTCGGACCAAATAAGCTGTATTCTGAATTAAATAAAGTTCATTTAAAATAAGCTTCGTGTAAACATCAAGAATTTTAAGTGTGTTTAGAATCCAAAAGCCCCAAGAGCTGCAAAATGAAATTAGCCAAACATACACTAAAGATGGTTTTGACTGTTAGAATATATTATTAGTTTCCATAATTAGATTAGGTATATTCTTATTACTATTATCAGTTTCCATAATTAGATTAATTATATTCTTGGTCACCAAGAATACTTGGTCATTAAGTTTAATATGCCTATATATATATAAAGCATAGTTTATTCTTGTAAATGATATCTCAATTTTATAATAATATCATATTATTCTACATTGACATTCACTAGTCACACTTTTTTACTCAAAACTCAATTTCCCAATTAATAAGTACCTCCTGTTAGGTTGGGTTACGCTTGTGTCGGGAACAAATTCTAATTTAATGCTTTAGTTCTTCCCTAACCAAAACCAAGTCTCAGGAATCGACAAATAAAAGTTGAATGAACTTCACTAGTACTCATATATCACTTGCATATTACTCTCCATGTCCATAAAAAGAGACCCGTTTGAATCTTTCTCTTATTCAATTTACAAAATTCTAAAATTCAAAACTATTGTAAATGTCTTTATTTTTAATTAACACAATAGTCAAAACTGCAAATCAAATAAACAATATTACTAATAACAAAGTTTTTTTTAGTTCAATTCCAATAATTGTTTTGAATTGACAATCAAACTATACGGGCAATCAAACCATATAAACCCACACATTTTGCACAGCAAGAAAAGAAACAACAATTATTGCTAATGACTGCTACTAGTGCTTTACTGCTTTACTTACAGTGCCGAGAGTGATTTCGCTGATTTGAAGGTCAGAGTCTCCAACTTTTCTGTACTGCAACGCGCTTTTCTCCCCATGTTTCGCACTAATTCTGGTACTACCACTCTTTCTTTTGACATAAGATAAGGGGCGCGCGAAGCTTCGGAGGGAGAGAATGCGATCGCTGTTGCTGTTATTGCAGACGAAGGCAGCGAACAGAGACGAGGAATTCAAATAAGAAGAGGAAGCCATAGCTTTTGCCTTATCAGTCGTCACGACTTTCCTAAAACCATTAGAGCCCCTGCGAAGTTAAAAAGTTCGTTGGAGTAATGTAGGGTATTTAGACAGGGAGACGTGGGTTGTTCGGAGCCCATTAAAATGAATTGAGTTGGGTAGATAGGCCCATTTTACAAGGCTAGATTTCGATTCCAAGCAAATATTGTGCATTAAAAAATATTGGAGTGTATCAAATTTACAAATGGAAAAAATTCCGTTCAAAATGGTCTTAAAGTATAATATCCGCCTAAATCGAATAGATGTTGTTCTTTTTGAAAAAATAATTTATCTTTAAATTTTGCATTAAATTTTAAAAAAATTATAATTTAAAAGATAAAATAGTCACTTGATTGTCTATAATTTTATTAAATTATTATAATATAATCAGCAAACAAAAACTACAAGAATTTACATAGCGAGATCAAGAGATTTTTCATTATCTTCAAATGTCGTAGGAGATTTGCTTATATAGTAAGTAGTTCATTGGATGTGAAGATTTAATTGGATGTTGAGGTTGGAGTTGAAACTTTGAACTCCGGCCTGCATAATTTTCACATTATTTTCCATTTTGCCATTTGTTCGTTTGCTACTTCTACCTGGAACTTTGTAAAATCTCCAATAATGTCTCCCCATTTTCCAAA
>JAUMHB010076733.1:0-12556 GCA_032359685.1 Pittosporum tobira | reverse complement strand
ACCTGGGAAGGTTGAAGGACACCAAGATGTTTGAGATCTCCTCAACTTCTGCCAGAACGAGAGGCTTGCAAAGCTGCTGCAAGACCAACACAACATTGCCCTCGATATCAAGAAGCTAAGGGGCAAACGCGTCATGGAGGATGACCGGTCTCATCAAACCAGTGCCCAACGCAAGCACCCCCGCTCTCCCACACATCATCCCTCCCAGACAACTGGGTCTCGACACCGAGTGCCACATCATTCACACCGAGACAAGCAGACCCGCTCCCGGTCTCCCCAACGACTCAAGCGGGGGGAACTAGAGGAATATAAAAAGAGGATTGCATCCCTTGAGAAAATATTGGCCGATCGGGAGATAGTGGTGGAGCAGCAGATGTCGACCTGCCCTAACTTTCTAGAGCTTGGCCCGGGAGGCATCCGAATAGCCTTGCCCGAGGCCAGTAGTAAATTTCTCATCGACTTCTGGCTAACATCTCAACCGGCACCCCGGCTGTCTCAATCGGCGGTTTCAGCGTCAACTTCTGCTCAACCTCACGACCCAACGCCGAAGCCATAGCTAGAGAAACTGAGCTCACTCCTGGGCCGCCCAACCAAAAAATAACAGTTGATCTCGGGTCACCAGCTTAGCTCCGACGCCTTCACCAACATGGTCTAGCATGCCCACATCCTCGCTTCCACTCCCGACAAGATGCCGGGGAGTAAACTTTAGTGTATCTAGAGTAATCATCTATGAATGTTAATATAATAGTTATTTCTTCCTCTAGATGTGTTTCGAGACATGTCTTTAAAATCCAAATGGATTAAATTAAGAGGTTCAGATTCTCAAAAATCTACTTGTTTGCATGGTTTCTTAGTTGCTTTTGCCTTCGAACATACTTCACTTTTTTTAAAATTGGACATTTTAATATCTTTTAAGATTCCACAATCTTTCATGCTCTTTATGTATTTATAATTAACATGTCCTAATCTCGCATGCCATATAGTATTACAATCAACCAAGTAAGTACAATAATGATTATTATTATCACAAAGAACTTCAGATACATTTAAATGAAACAAGCCAAATTTAAAATACCTTCTTCCCACAAATTCTCCATGCTTAGTTAACAAGACTTTATCAGATATGAACATTACTTTAACCCCCACTTTTCCCAATATGGCAACGAAAATCAAATTATAACGAATTTTAGGCACATGATAAACGTTGGTGAGAGAAAGTGTCTTCTCATATGTCAACTTTAAGCTCACTTTTCCTTTTCCTAGCACGGGTGCAGGTCTTGAATCACCCATATATACATGTTCCTCTCATTGTTTAATGGGAGTGTAGGATATAAATGAACTACGATGACCACAAATGTTCTTTCTGGCGCCAAAATCTACAATCCATGTTTTCTCATTGGTAACCATGTTTACCTCGGATATAATTGCCACAACTTCATCAGTCGCCTCAACTAGATTTGCTTTTGGAGCATTATGTTAGTTGTTTATATTCCTTGAGCTACATTCAGTAGAATGGTGACCTGGCTTTCCACAAGAAAAACAATTCTTTTTAGTCTTATTAGTTTTAGGTTTAAATTGATTGGGATTTGTTTTTGGTCCAATAAACTTCCTTGATTTCTAACGGTGGTTATGGTGAGGGTTTTGCTTCTTTTCTTCAACTACGTTGGCCTCCGAGATTAATTCATTTGATTTGGCATGCTTATCAGTATTCCTATTCTTCTCCTCAATTCGAATATGAACAATTAATTCCTCGAGGGTCATATCTTTCTTCTTATGCTTCATTGCATTTTTATACTTTTTTCAAGAGTTGGATAATTTCTCTATGAGTGAACCAACTATAAAAAGTGCAGGTATGATCATGCCTTCATTGGTGACTTCAGCTACTACACGCTGAAATTCATAGATTTGAGATGAAACATCTTTTTCCTCATTTATATTAAATTGTAAAAAATTACCAATCGCATATTTTTTAGTTGCAGCATCTTCAACCACATACTTAATAATAAGCGCATCCCAAATATCAGAAGCATGATCAAACTTGCAATAAATATCAAAGAGTTCATTTGACAAAGCATTCAATATCACAGCCTTACAAATTTTATCAGCAATATTCCAAGCATCAATAGAGGTTTCATATCCTTTCTTTTGATCGTCAGTAGCATTTTGGCTAGGTTCAATAGGTTTTGGTTTGGTGACTGCAAAGTCTACTTTTGCTATATCCAAAATTAAAAGTAACTTGATTTGCCATCGGTTAAAATTTTTGCCATCAAAAGGGTCTACAATTTTAGTCATATTAGGGATGGTTTTAGTTGCAGTAATAAAAGCAAAATCCATAATATTCTCTTAAGATTGTTAGGGATATTTCAAATAAATATAACAAATTAGCAAATAACACAAGTAAGACAAATAGATTCTACTCTAGCAAGATATAGCAAGTATGAGGATTTATTGGTTTTCTTGTAATCCGGTAGCAAATTGCAATAATTAAAGTGAGTTGAGGCGTGTACGAAGCACTGTCCTCTCGGAAATAATGTCTCGGTGCTCATGATTCTTGATGGAATTCCTTTTTAAGATTCAACAACTATTTTCTCCAGACTAATCAACACTGAAAATAGTAAAAACTTGCGAACAACCTCGAATTTTCCTTGTTTGAACTCATAACAAAATTATGTGGTGTTAATTAAAACGAATGACTTGTATTTGTAGAAAGAAAAAGAATGGAACCCAAAACGATTTTAGACTTTTAATCTCCGAAGTGTACTGCATGTATGCATGCAGGATGTATATTTTATATGAGTAATACGTGCTTCTTGTTTATAGAAGTTGATAAAGGAAACAAGACAAAAAGAGAAAGGAATTGCAAAGTTTTTTTCTTTTCATCCGCTACTCCGTCTGCCATGAAACACATATATATACGTTTGCGCCGGTTTGGAAAGGATACCATGAATCATTTTGAATTTTAACGGTACATTAAATTTGAAAGTCACAACTCTTCAGTATAAATATTTCATTTAAAAAATATTAAATTATTTAAAATTTTAAAAATATATATTTTTAAAATTCTATAATTATTTAATAAATAAATAAATAAATTTAAAAATAAATTACAACAGTGGATACACCAAATTACAAGATTATTTATAGTAATCTTAAAACACGTCTAGAAATACTCTATTTATTGGCATACACCATCACCAATAAATCCTTGTGCGTACCATGAAAATCCAATGTATTTTGATTTTGTTTGAAAAGGCTCTTTTTTATTTTCGTGGCCTAACCTTGTAAATACCGAGCCAAGCCTTTTTTTTGTCTTTTTTTTTTTTTTTTTTTTTTTTTTTTTTTTTTTTTTTTGTTTTTTTTTTTTTTTTTTTTTTTTTGTGTCAACGAGTCATACAATTTATTTGATTTGAAAACAAAAAAAAAATTGCTATTAAAGCAACAACAAAAAAACAGAGAACTTTTTCAATTTTTAAATAGGGTTTTATTTGAGAAATTGAATTTCCAAGTAGCAACGATAGCAATTGGGTGTTCGGGGAAATTAGATGATTTCCTGGGTTCAATTTCGGGTGAAGGGTCTGATGTGTATTATTGATACCAATAATACAACTGGGATATTGGCATCCATGTTATCTGTTAGGTGTTTCAAATTGGGTTTGATGCAAATATTGAAGGGGAAGAATTAGACATTGCTGTCAAATTTCAGTTCTGATACCAAGTCAAGTTATAAGGGAAGGCATGGAAAATAACAGCGGATCACAATGACAATACAGTCGAAAGATTTCCACAGAGATATGTCTTGCCCCTATTTTGTATGTATGATAGCTTTACACATTATTACAACTGCTACATATCCTAATAGATGTTGAGATAGATTTCAAATATAATATAAATATTTAGTGTTAACTTTCATCTTATATTTTTTTGGTATAAAATTATTTTGTAATTTATATGATGGACCACAATACTCACACTAAATGACAAAATAAGAAATTTATGGAAATAATCTAGTACAACGCACACGCATGCGGGCGACGTGGCGACATGTGGCGCTTTGATGGCGCACTTAGTACTAAGTCTCTTTAAAGAACTATAATTTTTTAAAGAATGCGCTGACTATTGTGAGATTGGACGGCTATAATTAAGAGTTATAATTTTTTTTTAAAATACACTAGCTATTGTTTTTCAATAGTAATTTTTGGAGGTTAAAATTTAAATAAATATTTAAATTTCAACAGACATATTATTTCGAATTTGAAAATGAAAAGATGTCAGCAATTTCTATATATATAAATTCATACAGAATTTCTGATACATAATTCAAGCCTCATTCTGATGTGTTTTTCTTCTACAGATTAATACTAAAGTAAGTCTCTTTAGTAGGTTCTGAAAATTTTCAGAATTGCTAACTGAGATTTTAGTTTGGTTTTGTTGTATCCTGAAAGTGAATTGTCTATAACCTTGTAGCAAACTTTTATAAAAATAAGTGGAGGCAATTATCAATTTAAAAAATAGCGTTTTCACGTCTCAAACCAAAACAATAATTCCTAATTTTATTACTATTAAAATTCATATCTCATTTAAATTAATTGCTACTGTTTCAACAATATGTATCATCAATACTACAGATATCGAAAAGAATAAACAAGTAATACATCGACTACATCAATAATATTTGTTATTTTTATAAAAACAATCATAATTTTATTTAAAATAGATGATGCATGTGACACCAAACCGCGTTGTACTGGAAATTTATTCAAAATTTATATTCATGCACATGTGATTTTTTGTTGGGTGCATAAAACTACAAAGATGGATTATTTAGGCAAGCCATTTCTGCATTATTTTTAACAAATTAAAGCATCATTGATAAGCCCGGTAGTTAACATAGCATAACAACCATGATAACTACCACCTCCTCTAAAACGGAGTACAAAAATTCTCGGACGAAAGGGATATAACCTAAGCAGGTTACTTCGTTGAAGTTTTTGCAAGTGGCGTTTCTGATATGTTCAACGTTGTCACAAGTACACAATTAAAGAACGAGAATACACAAATACATAAATTTTCAACAACTGTGAGCTAAACGTGTATTCCTCCTGTACGGGGGTATATATTTATTCCGGCCCGCCACATGGCTTTAACATTTTCTAACAATGGCAAAAATGGCAGAAATCGCAGAGAAAGAAACGAAATCACCCATACCCATGCATAGATTATTCAGATCCACATCTCGACGACCCAACTCTTGTTGTCAGATCTTTAAATTGTCAATACCACATATACATATATATATATATATCATCCCAATAAATATATATTAACTATTACTTCCCGTTTAAACTGTAAAAATATTATTTATTTTAAAATATTATTTTTTATATTTTTAAATTTAAAATTCTATAAATTTATCCGATTATTATCAATATAAATTTTAAATATTAAAATATTTTAAAATATTATTAACTGCAAAACATAACTTTTACTATGTACTAATGTATTCGTGTTAATTCTAATTTAAAAATATTTGAAATTAACAATTAAAATTTAATAATCAATATAATATATAAATAGACAAATAATGAGTCTAGTCTCCTGGTTTTATTTTATTTACCGACTAGCTCAATGTTAATAATTCACTAGTTAAATACAATATTATATGTTAGTGCATGAATTTAAATATTTTTTTTTGCAAACAAAAGGTTTTTTCTTATTTATTTCACGTAAGGAAAAGGAAAACTACACTCACTGAATTTACTAATGAATTTTAACTTATTCATTGTTGTAAGTTTTTTAATAATCTCTTGTTATCTCACGTAAAAAAAATGTTAGTTGATTTACACATAAAAAGTTATACTAATGCTTAAGGAAAAAAATAATATTTTAAAAATAAAAAAAATTATTTTGAAAATTATATATTTTAAAGCTAATACTCTATATCCTGAAAATGATGTCCAAGATGTTTAACACTTTTATGATACAAATTTTAAGACACTTTAAAAACACATTTTTACATTATATATTAAATATATTTTTATCATATTGAAAAATATGATATACAAATATATTAAGAATATAAAAATATATAGAAAATATAATGTATATAAGTATATGTTTTCAAAACATCTTAAAATTCGTGTCAAAAATCTGGACTATCATTTTCAAGACGAATGTAGTATGAAATAATTTTGTTTTTAAAAGTAAACTGAACCCATATATTAAAAAATTATATTAATATGTTATATCATATTTTAAAATCTAACAAATAATATTAACAACTTAATTATATATATACATAAACATAAAATTAATTATAATATCTATTTTTTTAATATATTAATAAATATTTATATCTAATCTAGACAATGACAAACGTTTATGCTAGTCTTCTTATATTTTAGAACAAAGATGTTACTAATTTTACTCAAATTAAAATTAATCCAAGATAAAGATCCTATTTTATTAAAAATTATTACATTTTAAAATATTATTATCTCAATCAATCATTATAGCGAGCACTCGCAAAGCAAAAGGCAATTCACAATAAACAATAAATATACGCACACATAGTCAACAAATGTGAGCTGTCCTGTACGTAATTCCCCTTATTATTTATTTTATTTTCCTGCGCCATTGTCACCACGAACACAACTGACGACTTTCAGCAAGTAGACTATAAGTTTCTCCTACAATATTGGTAGCACCAGATACACCGACACAGAATGGATACAAGACCTTCCAACAGTGGCGGAAAACAAACAGACTTCACCGATATCCATTCAGATATCATTCAGGCCCACATCTTAACCAGACTCGACGGCTCAACTCTCGCCTCTACAGCCTGTGTTTCGCGGCTGTTACTCCACCTCTGCAGAAATGAAAAGATCTGGAGGGATATCTGCAACTCCACGTGGACCTCAACCAAACATCCACTTATCCAATACATCATATCCACCTTCCCAGACAGTCACCGATCTTTCTTCTCCGACTCCTTCCCCATCCTAAAGCTTGGTGATGGCAGAAATTGCCGCTGTGATAATCACTATAGTACTCCATTGCAGACATCTGAGCTGATATCGGCTATGGATATTAACTACAAGAATAAAAAGATTTATTCAAAAGTTGATGTTACCAAAACCCGCACCAATGCTTTCCTTAAATCTACGTTCATGATGAACCTACTTGACCCGAAAGAATTTGTAGAAATGCAGGTGGACTGTGAAGGTGATGAAGAGGACATGCATTTATTAGATTTAAAAGAATACATGTCCTTAAGCTGGATCATTATCGACCCAACGCAAAAGCGGGCAGCTAATGTGTCAAGTCTGAGGCCAGTTTCGGTCCGACAGCTCTGGGAGGGGGGTGATATAGAGGTCAAATATGCGATAGTGGTGGGTTGCATGTCTAAGTTGGTGGAGTTTAGAATAGTTGTTTTGCTTGGATGGAATGAAGGAGGGGAGTTACCGTTGAAGAAGGTAACCTTGCAAGTGCTGGACATGGATAATAAGTGCTTGAGTGGGAAGAGAAGTTTGAAAATTCTGCAAGAGGTTATTCAAAGTGGGAAGAGAAAGAAGGGAAAGAGAGGGGAGGAGACAGAAACGTATCGAAAGTACGTCGATATGAATATAGAGAGAAGAGAGGGAAAACAGATGAAGACGGCATGTTTAAGAATTCTGGCTTCGCTTTTCTTGGTTTTCTTGGCGCTTGCTTTAGGTTAAGAACGAGGAGCTATAATTACTGTAAAAGTCCGGAAATCTGAGTCATGTCTATATCATTGGGCTCCAGGTTTCATTATTTGGTCGTCAGATTTTTCAGTATTTCACATTGTTGAATCAATATTAGAATAGCTCTTGTTCCAATTAGAGTGATTGGAAAGGTTCTTACTGAAATACTTCCTTCAACTTTTAGTATACTAGCTGGGGTTTTGCCGATTCCTTGACCTTCTAACCAATGAGTATTCCCATCACTAAGAGGAGCAATGCTATCAACAACAAATGTATAAAAATATTCGTACACCAAAAATATTTATTAAGTTATAATTTGTGCATGTTTCACAATATGTTTGTGAATCCATTATTATAACCAACATTGATTTATTACATTTCATACCATATCAATTTATGTGTATTTAATTTGTTCGTATATATAATATCATCCTAGAGATTACCAAAGGATAAGATAAGAGATGAGAGGTCCTCCTAGGCTAGAAAAAAGAAAAAAATACAAAACCTTTAGAAAAGGTCCATCATCCAGTCCCCGTCACCAATGAAAATCATATCGCCACAACATTTTACCATCAAAGTTTGAGAATATTACACAAGATTATATGATGCGTGAAATATGAGAGAGAACGTTGTTCCCGTGCTATTCATGTTACTATAGCAAAACTATAAATTCTATAATATTGGGTTAAATTCCTTTTCTTATGTTATTAATTAGATTAAATTATTTAGATGAGATTATATATATGTCTTTTAGTTAATAACGAAAAAATCATGTATTTGTCATGTGAGTCACTTACACTTTGTCCTTTATTTATGTCCTTGTTAGGAAACAACATAGCTAATAGGTTCGTTTATAATTCGCGTCGACCATAGCTTATTATTATTACTCTTACTCCAAGTATAAAACCTACTGCCTCTATTTTAAAATAACAGACTTTTTAAATACTTATTTTTCTTATTAAATAATTGTCATTTGTATATTTTTAAAAGAATAAATTATTTAGTTTTCTATAATACCACTTACTTCTCTCATATTCTTAAGAAATCTTTTTTCACATATTTAGTTTTTTCCATTTTCCATAAAAGGGCAATTATAAAATTTTACCCCATTTTTAATTATAAAGTTGTTGTGTTTAGTATTTTTCTTAATGTGTATGCATAGGTCTGAGAAAATTATTAATATGAAATGGATGGACTAGTTATTTTTCTTGAAGTTCCCTAGAAACCTAACTTGTCCCCTTTGATTGTCTCTTCCTTTTTTTTTTTTCCTATTATTTTTTGTTGTTTATTTATCCTTGAATTCTCAAGGTGTATTTAAATCCTATTACATCCTTTATTATAATCTTATGGTTATTCTGGTACAGAGCTTAGGTTTTTTTTTTTTTTAATCACCTTATTGGGCAGAATGATGAGAACATTTGCAAGAAGAAAAGGCCATGGTGGACGCGAAAATCAAGGACAACATGTAACGATGGTTCTGTTGCGGAGAATGATAGAAGGTTTGTTGTGATCTGTTCATGCACTCCACTGACGGGAACTAGGGAATGCACGTTTGGAAATTCCATGAACCTAAAGTACACATGTTGGAATTAAGGTAGTCTAGAGAATTAAAATCCGAAAGAGGATAGAAGATACATTTAATGAAACCTAGGTTGTAGAAGGTAATATTTTTTGTTCGGTGTATTTCTTAATGACGGTGAAGAGCTTGATTTGGGAAACTTAGAATTTACTATGAAGCTAATAGGATTGCATATGCCTGGTTGGCTGGTTGTTTTTTTAGAGTCATGTTTGTTTGGCATAACTTGTTTTAGAATAGATTATAATTTATTTGTTAATTAAAAAATTTTTGAGCTAAAAAAAAGTACTCATTAACTAACTTTTTAAAGTATATTGGTAATGTTGTTATATTTTACTTATAAAAAATTTTAAATTAATTTTAAAATAGTTGACTTTTGAAAATAAATTAAAATCGCTTACCAAATAAGCCCGTAATCCAGCAGGGTGAGACCCATAATAAAATTCTTCTCCAGCACCACAGTTGGTCACATGACTCTAAAAAAATACTGACCTAAATACGTGTAAGTTGTAAAATTTGGTTGAATAAATATTCAATATAACGGTGGTAGAACATCATTACATTGATGTGATATCATATTATTCATATAGTCTAGAAAAGAGAAATATATGAAAGATTTGTGAGACGTTGCTTGACTAATTATAAAAAAAGATTGATTAAATATGAGTCACACATTTCTCTGAACTATGTGCCTGATTTGATACAACGTCAATGTGATGATGTAGTATTACCGTTGTAATGAATATTTACTCGGCCTGGTCATTGCCAAATCCTTCCCCTTTCTGCACACTTTTGCTGAGGGGATTAGCCGGGGTTGCTGATTATCTCCTCCTCCTTTTGTATTAATTTTGATATTCTATTCCATTATCCTTTATGTTATCTTTTTTATTTTTATTTAATGGCCAAATGTGTATTGCTTAAAAAAATTATTAAATACTCCCTCTATTTTTAAATATTTTTTTTAGAGATGCAAAAGTGTTTTAATTTAATTATCATTTTCACATTTCAAGGTAAAAGTCAAAACATGATTTTTTTTAATTTTATTCTTTTTCATCTTTCTAATAAATTTTGGTATAATAAGTATTGTTTTTCTTTCTCTCTCCTTATCTTTCAAAATATTTTACTCAAACCATTAAAACAATAATTGTTTTCCTTAATCCGTGTGCATATTTTTAAAAAGACAATTATTTAGAAATAAAAATAGTATTAAATAAAAGAAATAAATATAAATAACCGTTATATTATAAGATAATAGATGATGTTATCTCAAACCATCTCGAAATTTGAAGATATTCAAGCGAATTTTTAATGTTTAGCTCGTTTTCCAAGAACTCCTATGTTTTGTTTTTCTAATTTCTAACCAATCTAAATCAAACCGTCTAAATCCTGAAGGACTTCTAAATATTAGAGGGATAGTGTATTATTTTAAAAAGAATAACAACATCCCACAATAATATTACAACTCATACCTTTTAAGAGAAAATGATAGGGTTTTATATATTACATTCATATACCACCATGTATGGTCATGGTAAATTGATTTAAACTGATATAATTATTTTCCTTGATATTCTTCTAAATTGTATTAGTTCGACCAATATTATTGCTATTTTAAATTTTTAAGTTTATAGACAATCTATACTCTTACTTAAATGACAAAAGTTTTTGGGACAAATATTTGGTTACTTAACATATGGCCGCACATGGCTTCTTTATTTGTTTGGCTTTATATATTTTTTACATTAAACATATTAAAAGTCTCTTTGAATATTTTTATGAAGTAATCAAATAATATACTCATGTTATTATTTATTGTCTTGTAGAATTCCAAAAAGATTTATATTGATTGTATCTTTTTAAACTTTTAAAATACAATAATAATTTAGTACTTTTACGTAAACATAATTTTACTTTAATAAATAACCTTAAAAAATAAGTATTCCAATAATAATTATATTGAATTTCAATTAACATTCTTAACTTAAAACTCAAATGAAAAATTAAAAAAAAAAAAATAATTCCCGTTCATTGCATGGGAGGCAAAGCTAGTTTTCCCTAAAATAACTGAATTTTTTTTGCCGATTCACTTACGTTCCCACACAAGTAATAATAGGATAATGACACATCTGTGAAACAGTACGAATTTAATTTAAATTAATGATGTGATGCACGGAGTGCGTAATACTTATATTATTATCATTGTATTGGAACTACCTAATTGTCAGTTTATTGAAAGTACATAACTAGTGTTAACTCCAGTTATATATTCTATTCCTTCCACACAAAAAAATTATTTTGGATTTTAAAAATTAAATTATGAAATTTTAAGATTTAATTTTAATGTGATTAATCATATAATTAAAAAAATAAATGTTAAACGATTGAAATATTTAAAATAATTTATAAAATTCAAATTTGTGTTGATTAAACTTTGATGTACTCATCTAAATTTAGAATTTTGCCAGATAGGGACTAACGTTCATAAATGAAGTGAAGATTGCAAACAATACTAAAAAAAAAAAAGGGTTAGAGTATAGATGTTGTATCTGATCGTCAATGGAGGAGGAAGAAGATAACTCTATCCTGAGATGAGAGTGGAAGGGATATTTATATATATATATATATATATATATATATATATATGCGGCTTACGTTAATGAGAAGATATACTATATAACAAAATAGGATATAATGGTAATCTACCAATTTTTTTTTCTTTTTTAAAAAATATATAAACATAATAAAAAAATTATCAAATTTTATGTCACAAACTTACTAATACAAGAAATGAGAATTTATCCGCGCACAAGTGAACATAATCGCAAGACACTAACCCCAACCGGCACTACCCGTCCGACCTGGGGGCAACTACAAACTCTCAACCTACACTACTCCCACAGTCACTTCTAAATTTCACCATGCCTAAAGTAAACTATAAACATGGTAAAACTGGGGGACATACTATGGATAGCCATCCGGGTCACTTGGTTTAATTAAACAACCCAATTTAATTCAAAATCATAACCTAGTTGTCCGATTGGTATTTCAAAACAAGCTTGCTCGTTCACCCCGGTAACACTTAGTTATTTTTTAAAGTTACGAGCTATTACACTTAGCGGACTTTATCATATTTTAATCTTCAAACAAGTCTCAAGCTGTCTACACTTGTAAATTTTATCAAAACTGTAAGAACCCGATATTTTAACTTTATAAATATGATGTTTGGAGGTACTAAATAAAATTATTGGTTTTCGAC